>JAQGAP010002075.1:0-16542 GCA_034697805.1 Orchesella bifasciata | reverse complement strand
CTCGCTCTTCTTGTGGCCGGAAGTGCTGCTTTTACACCCAAATGTACCAACCCACCACCCGGCGTCAAGTGCTAATGTGCACTATGCAGGTATCGTGTATTTAAGAAACTCTTATTCTTTTTTTGAAATATATTTCGCTCCTAGAAAAAAAAATTTTTTACCGTTGAATTCTTTGCATTTTCAGCACAAACGCCCCTGTTAGCCAACACCTGAAGTGAGGAAAAACATCAAACTCCTTCTGTCATCACATTCTTATCTTAACATCAAACATTTATATGTAAAACCGAACTGCAAGAATATTTGTAACATCTTTCATGCGTTCAATATCTAATAAAACAATAATTTTTGGCTAACAGTGAAAAACACGGTGAGCTTGTAAAAATTCTTTTGGTCCGACTGCATCACGTATTTTATAGTTTTTTTGTTATTGTATTGTATCTAACTGTTCAATTTTCACTCATTGAAATCAAGGAATATATTGGGATTGAAATTCGAAAACCCTTTTTCTTGGGCATATGTCCGACAATTCCGCCAACAGTTGCATGTTGTCTTCATCTGTTCTTGTAACGCGTAAGATTTTCATAGATAATGAACGGAGATGACGTTATTGCTCAATTAAAGTTTTACTCGTATTTACAGTCGATGGGATATTACATTTACGCATTTAGATCAAGGCTTATTGATGATAGACTAGCGTCATGCAAAATACATGCCGATGTTTTTTCTGCTTCTCCAGTAAAATTACGCTGTTTTAACTTAGCTAGTATTGCACTGTTTGGAAAAAACTAAACCAGACAAATCGAGACGTAACGATGTACCTTTAGACAATTTTATAACGTAATTTGTGACTTGGGAGTCATAAATGAAATCTTCTGTAACTATCCCTCATTTGGTACATCACAACCCAAGTGTGTCATTTGTGCATGACCTTTGACCTTACTCGACTACCCAACTGCGTATTTATTATCAGCACTGCATAAGCTTTCGATTGATTAATTACAAGCCATGTTGGTCATTCTAGTGACCTTTGACCCATTTCGAACTTTGCAGTGCAGTGCAGCCAACTCCCAATCACAATTCTTTTTGTAGAGTATATTACGTTTAGCCCCTTTCATAAGGATTATTCATGTCGAACGTTTTCGCCTTCAGTCCAGAAACCATCCACTACTCTGAGCTGGAGTATACAGGTTTAGCCTGCTAACTAAAAGTAAGAGACCAACTATGATTAACTCACAAGTTTGCTACCAAACACCGGCCAATATCATTGACTTGGCCACAAATAAATTACATTCAATTTTGTTTTGATGGCATGTATATGAACTTGGACTAGAAAAAATACAACTATTTGTAGTGAATTTACTAATAAGCATAAAATATTTAATATGCTTTTGGTGCAAATATCCGATAAATGTGCAGGAAACAAGATTGAGTAAGTTTACATGTCCGCGTTCAATATGCTCATACTAATTTAATGGCTCATAAAATGTGTGGGGTTTCTAAACCTTGTTTGATCTAATGGTCATATATTGCAATTGACAATAGCAGTAAAAACGTCCATTTTTCTTTCAAACAAATGGCTGAATCCTTAAATAATAATAATAATAATACTACGTTTATTGTCAATTAGATTCCTCGAAAGGTAGTTACAGTAATGTGACATAAATATTTTGAAGACGCGGACGTTGCCCGAGTATTCTATTTTTGGGATATTAAAGAAACGAAGTGTGATTTGGACAACCCATTGCCACTCAAGCCTACACGATTTGCTCCCTTCCAATGAATTTATTACGGTAAAATTTTTTTACTTGTAGATACTAAATCTAAATACAGACAACATCTTACATATTGGCTCCTATTCAAGAAGGACATTCGTTTTCATGAAAATTAACACACCCCAGCCTATACCGTACTAACATTTTGTTTTGGTCAACTTTGAAAAAATATTAAAAACAGATAAGCCAGAAAAGAAAATATAATCCTTCTTGACTTTAGTCGGTTTTTAAGCTTTCTGTACCTAGCTCAATCAAGCTCACGTTCTTTCCAGAGATAAACAAAATATCCATAAAAATCAAACAGTACTGCGTTTTGCAACCTAGAAAGGGTTAAGGAGAACGAATGACACGAAAAGAGTTACATAACCTTCAGTCCAAATTATTTACATATATATTATTTTAATACAACCCAGTTTTACCCAATAACTTCGACCCGTGTTCCAACCTTGAATTACAGTTGAAAATCATTTATATCAATAGCATCTTTCATTACAAACATTATAAAAACATGTACATAACGAAAAGTTAATAATTTGTCCAGTCTTGTTTTTTTCTGCAAGGGAAATAATACACAGTTCATAAAACATCAAATTTCATGGGAATTCCTTCCCTTGACGTTGCACCTGATTGTTTGTATTATCCGACTAGAAAGCAAATCAAACAGTTATTTATTTGTACGATTTTTAAATTTTTTAAATTGCTTTATTAGTTCTTGCTACAAAATTGGGATAGTTAGACACAATATTCGTTGCTGGTACAGCTTCATTTTAGTTGGATTACATGATAATTGAAAGCCTTGTTATCGATCATTTGGTGTGTGAACGGGTTGAATAATTTATTAAGCAAATGAGTGTAGTTTTTAAACTGTATTTTTTACACGGCTTGTTTTCTGGTTTTTATTGCACATTAACGTTTTATCTGTAGTTAGTAAGTTAATGTTTAAATATCAACTTAGTATTACATAAAAAGACAGATAATTTGTGACCTCCAGCTTTAGATGTAATTTAAACAGTGAAATGAATAAGTACCATTGAATTAAAAGAGTCGAAGCCTGGAAACTAGAAACGCTGTTCACAGTCAATAGAATTTGCTAGGCAGACGTACATTACTTTACTTTCATTCTTTCAACCAACATGAGATTTTAATGAATGATACATACATGAAATGTGTGCATTTTCCCTTAAAAGATTCAGCTCTTGAGTTGAGCTCGTGAACTACCATGTCACACGAAAAAAGAGTAGGATAGAGCTGGAGTGGATGCAAAGCAGCAACCTGCTTGGATCTTTCATAGGGGAAGAATATTCACAAAAAATTAGACTGCTTGAGCGTAAGCGTAAACACAGTAGGCCATATCACAATTGCTAGAGTTTACAGCATACTTTTTTCTACATTACAGGCAAGTTGAAGACTGCAACGAGGTCCATAGCTGAGCTCCTTTCTCCTACCCGTTGGAAGCTTTTATTAATGACGTTGTTAGAATGAACTTCAGCGGCTACATGAATAGATTGCAAAGCTCCTGGTTGTTTGGTAAAAGTTGTAACGCCATTATTAGTTTTGACAATTAAAATTAAATTAATTTCTTAGTATAGCTACAGTGTTTGGGCTCTTTTATCATTCAATAAAAAGCAGAATTTGTCATTGTTTGCTTCGATTTATGATGACAATATTTTTAACCAAAATTTAAAATAATCACAAACAATTATTGCCGTCACTGTTGAAAGCTTTTTATTAGAGTACAATCATAGTTAAATAAATGAGCAGTAGTTAAACCAAACGGGATACCAGATAAATACAAATGTGTTACTGATTATTACGAAATTCTCCTAGAATATAATCGAGTCTCAGAAATTTTTGTTACCTTGTGAAATTTGCCTTTTAAATAAAAAATAATTGCAATTGGAAAAAATTATTTGTAGAACTACATTTAAAATTTAAGTTTCTAGAACTCACGAGCCATCACATTAGCGGACGAAGTTCACCATACACCTATGTAAGCTGCAAATACGTGTGGAATCAATTGTCAGCGTTTGAAAAACACTCAGCAATCAGCACTCAGCAATACCGGAATAAGACAAATAAGAGGAGTACAAAAGTGGAATATTCGTCATAGTCTTTAGTATCCGGAAACTGAAGTTGTGCAAATAATTTCAACAACGTTGTATTTGCGTGGGCTTCTTAAACTTAGAACTTATCCAGTCGGCAAAATTGTTATATTTTATTCCATGTGATTTTGACCTTTGTGTAGAAATGCATGGAAAAGAAACTCTTTGTAGAAAGAGTCTCCTTCAAGAAGACAAAGCAAGTTTCATTTCATTATGTACAGTATACATCAAAGGTATACCTTACGAAAAGAGTGTTTTGGTTTGTACGCTCATACCATCTGAAGTCTGTAACATCTGTATATATATAATTCTTATACTTTTGTCATGTTCACTTACAGATATGTGTTTCTATACCAGCTGACGGTATATACCACCTCGTACTGAACGCGAGCTGGTACAACAAGCTTTACAAATGCCTTTCGTACATTTGCATTAAAAGACCAAGAAAACAACAACAAAAAGAAGATTTGTTGCAGTTTTCGCAGTTGTTAATAAAATATTAATTTGATAATTAAAGACTTTGATAACTGCGGATAGTAAAAAAGGTAAATGAAACTCCACATGCGATTGAAATATACAAATATTGCACTTTGTCTATTGACGGCAATGAGATGCAGTATATTTCAAAAAATTAATTTGTCTCTGATATCTTCAACAGGTGTTGTTTCTCAGAAAAATCAGTGATTATTAACCAATTCTAAAATCTACTTCCTTCATTCCTGTGTCAGTTACAGCTTAATACAAACTCAATACCTGAAATGGGAATAATTACTACACCGAGGAAGCGTCAGAGTCTAAAGTAATAATGCAAATGAAATGTTTTATATACATAAAAAAATTATTAAACTCATATATTTTCCTTTCGTTTAGAAAAAGTTGGAATGTCTACCCACATTGCTTCCTACTTCTGGACTACAATATTGATAAATAACCTAATACGTTTTAGGACTAATGTAAGTACCCTATAAAATTTGAGAAGGTTACTGTGGACTGAGGACTTGTATACTCAATCATAACAATTAGGTCAGTCCAAAATAGCAGTGACAAAGTATTTTTGTATATGTTTATCTAATTTAAAACTTAACCCAATGCAACCATCAAAACTTTCATCGAAAGCAAGAAGAAGTGTCGCAAGTATGATGCTGTTAGAATCTGACATTTAAAGTTTTATTCCATTTTTCAATAACTGAAATTTAAGTACATTGTTGTTCTGATTTAAACCACCTGCGGAAAGAATTGTAATCCACTTAAGGCTTTTCCTCAAGCTTAACTTTCTGATTTATTAGGGAAATAACAAAAAACGGAACCAGAGAACCTGAAACCTACTTTACGAGCACGTGTAATAACAGATTAGCCAGCAATAATTGTAGTGTTTTAGTCCACAAATTCAACATTTGTAATTAAAAGTAAATTGAGTAAAATGCAGTTTATATTCAGATAAATGTATGTTGATTGAAATATGTTTTTGATTTATTCGACAGGTAGGCGATGAAAATTGGCATTGTGAAGGTATGCTGTTGATCACAATTAGATTCCTACAACCATCACAGTTATATAGGCAGTTCATACCTACATGAATATTTGCAAAGAATAATTTGTTAAATTCACAATCATTCAATATCTGAACTGTGTATTAGAGATGTTGAATGAGATCCCGTGCTTCATAAAAAGACGACGGAATGTATTTCGGTTGAAAACGGTGAAAGGAACTTTCACTTTGAACTTAAATGTTGTAAGCTTTAAATAGATTTACAATTCGTTTGCTTAAAAAAAGAACCCAGTTTACGTTTCACCCTACACAAACTACATGAATTTATTGTAGTTTGTCCAAATGAAAGACATTCATTGACTTATAATCAAGCCCATTTCTTATATTAAGCTCGACACCATTAGATTTAAAATATATCACAAAAAGAGTGAGTAGCTCTGCTGCAGAGCAGTGCAGCAAAATTGAATATAAGCAACAGTTTGTTACGTAGGTCTTTATATGAAATGGAAATACATATAGATTTGAGAGTCTTCTGCATAAGCACAACTAGTTCACAACCGAGGAAAAGCTACGGTACTCTTACTTCAGCTCACAATCTTTTTTTTTGTATTGCAGGCTTGCTGAAGGCTGGGAAGATATACCAAGCTCTGAATGAGCTCCAACTTAAATGCATTGAGTTTGCATTGCTGATGAGGATGATGATGATGGGCTTCTGGTGCTGTAGGAATGGATTGGGAAGCGTCAAGTTAGAGGTAATGCCGACTTAAGATGTAAAAAGTGAATTGCAAATATTATTGTCGCAAGGTAATTGTAATATACATAATTATTCAAATTTTGATGCTTGTTTCTGAACAAATTGGGAAAGTCATCGCACAACGTGCGATGGTTACATGATTATTTATTGGTCAAGTCAGAGCTTGGAGGAACTGTTACAAATTTTCAAATTATTTATTCGACGTTAATGTGCTCTTTTATTTCTGCTTCAAATCACAGATGCAACCCCAATCTTCGGACGTTAACTACTGAGAAATCACCAACTATTGGTATCATTGACTTGTGGATGTAGACACGGTCTTTCTCCGGCGGCCCCATAAAGTGCATTCCATTTTTCCTCAAAACTTTTCCATTTTGCCAAGCATGTTTCCTCGTCGGTGAGAGAAATCTTTAACCGTAAGTACCTGAGTAAGTATGAAAATACATTTATTTAATTTGAAACATAATCGGGTGTTTGTGGAATTACAAATAAATTGCTAACATTTATCGTTAGTAAATCAAAAGGAATTGTAAGTATCATTTCAATTTCAGTTCCAACGACGTCCAAAGCAAAGTAATCAATTTCTTTCCAACCAATCGCAGCTACCAGAGTGTAAAGGGGAATAGTATACGCTTCATACAATTCTGAACGATTTCTTACAAGTCGTGGAACTTTAGCGGAGGATACACAAATATCAGCTATCCAAACTTTCCTATGTCGTTGCCGTAATATTGGGACCAAGATTGGATTGCACTCCACCAAAAGACCTGTCCAGTTGTACTGAGTTTCCAGCATCAAAGTATGCGAAGAATATGCCCCAGTATGCGCTCCAGCTTCAATGAAAATTCCGTTTGTCTGGAAGTGTAAAGTTTTTTAAAAAATTTATTGTCCTTTTATAGTTACCGTTGATAAACTCACTTACCTTGTTCCTTAAAAAATTAGCCACCCATCCACTAAATGTATTTGAATGATCCGTTGTTCCGTAAATGTCAAACTGGTATGCTAATGTAGATGGGGGTGAAAGGTTCTTGATTCTAGCGTATTTTACAAGTTGTGGGTTATCTTGTTTTAATTCCAACAGGTTATTTTCAACATACTCCAAATCGAACTCATTGTTGTCCTGTTTGTTTGTAGTAGGGTTGAGGATTGTAAAATTTCTGCTGATGCAAATAAACATCAGTGCAATAGAAAGAAATGTGGTGATAGTTTGCCGCATTTTGAAAGCTTGACGAAACATGCTGAAAAGCGATTCAGGAAGTTGTTGAAACGGTGAAACTAGTAGAAAATCATTTGAAGTGGAAATTACTAACTCTAAAATCTTTGCCGGGGCTATAGAATAGTACATTCATGACAGAGTTTCTTACAACAATTGCATTTGTTCAAATGTGAATGTTCGATTATGTGTTAAAGTACAATGCCAGTAACTTTGTAAATACTACAAGAAAATTAATGTACGTTTTTTTAAAGCAGGTCAGCAATCATACCAACTTCTATGAATATGTAGCACTCAAAACCTTATGAATGAATATATGTAATGAAATTAAGTCTAATCTGTAAATTGTAGTCTCCCATTCGATTGTAGAGAAAAATATGAATGATGTACTGAAACTCATCGCAAGCTGGATGGTTTTTTTAGCATTTATTTACTATTTAAATTAAATATTAAAATGAGTTAAGAGTATTTTGTATGAGATTTATGAGGTTTACATCAGATGGTGCTAAGCAATTCAAACAAGATGTGTGAATTTCTTTGTCGTAATTTAATTACAATGAATGCTTCATTATCGAAATAGGATTTTTGTTATGGATAAAATGGACATAAATTTCTTTTTAAATATAAATTCATGCTGTTGCAATTGGCTATAACTATATATCTATCAGTTTTTATGTTAACGAATAACCATCATTTGAGAGTAACAATGTAAATTTATCCGCATTCAATTTAAAAGCTGACAAATTACCTACAATGTGCATCATACACTAGTGAAATTGTGAACATTGATAAATTTTTTCTCCCGAAGCCACAAGTGAAGCATTCCGTTTCTCATAAAAACGTATCCATTTTAACACATATGTGTACTAAAAATGCCTGTAACTGCTTTGTTAATTGTAAAATATTGTTAAAATGCAAAAAATGTTACAACATTGTTATACAGGAAAAAGCAAAATAGCAATTATGTGTTCAAATAAATTATTTGCAATGCAAGCGAAAGGAAATCGTATTAGCTTCGTTATATGACGGAAGAATCTTTCTAAACACTCTGTATCATCACTATCATCACTATATTATTTAATCAGTTGTAAAGTAATGGAATTGATCGTTTGCTTTCAGAGTAAATGTTAAATAATCTATTTACCTAAGCTAGCTATCTGATGGATTGAAACTGGTGGACGGAAAGCGTTTTAAAATAATACCGTAAGCCAAAATGTCATAACATTGATTAGCTCTCCCTACTAAACCTATACATTTTGAGCCCCAAAATTGGCAATTGAAATTTCAAAATTTGGATCATGATTCCTTTCAAGATGTCTAATCGATACTCTTTTTTTCTTTTTGATAGGAATGAACCTAATTGTCATCCTGGCCCTCATGCAATTCAATATTATATTTTCACAATCTGATCAGATCGACACTGTTTTTTCGCCAACCTGTAACTGCAGCAAGTTAATAAGTAAGAACGTGTTCACAACTGGAAATAACACAACAAAAGAAAATCTTTGCAGTTTTGAGTTTTTACGGTGATCAACAGCGAGTTATTTCTTATTCGTTGTATGAATACAATGAAGGAAATGACGAGGATAAGAACTCACAAATGACCAAAGATCTGTTAGAAAGCATTGCAAAGAATTTGGTACTGTTGAGACGACACTTTCCGGGTTGGATAATTCGTGTGTACAGTGACCTTAAAATAGATGAATATATTTGTGACCTGACATGCAACAACGCTGAGCTTCAGTGGTGTGATGTTCGTGGAATAAAAGCCTATGGTACGGAAAATAAAATGCGATATAAAAAGCTAAACATTTCAATCAGGGTAATTATTGAATGTTTTGAAATTGAAGGGAATTTGTCTCAAGTCATTGGTCAAATATGGAGATTTTTGCCTCTCGGTGACCCAACAGTGGAAGTATTTTTGAGTCGGGATCTGGACAGTTTTCTATCATTAAGGGATGCAGCAGCAGTCAATGACTGGTTGCGAAACACAACGAAGCCCTTCACTACTTTCCGGGATCACAAAGACCACAACTATACAATTTTAGCAGGACTTTTTTGGGGCAAAAAATCACCAACTTACTAAAGATTTTAGAGAATCTAAATTAGCTAAAATTATCTCTCTGGCAAACAAAAATAATTCCAATGCAGCGAGGAAGATCTACGACCAGGAAATTTTACGAGATGTTTTGTTCATGCCGAATTTAAAACTTTTTGTGACTTACGATAGTTATTCATGTCAACGATGGGCATGGTATAGCATGGTTCGTCCTTTTCCTACACAAAGAAATGGTACAGAATTCCTAGGAAGCAGAGAGCTATGGGAAAAGCCTATTTATAGACAAACATGTCCATTACGTTGTCGTCCTGAGTTCGGAAAAGCTAGGAAAAACTGTTAAAATGAATTCCATAAACATTTTATTATATTATAGCTTTTTTTAGAATAAACGGAAATTTAAATTGAAAGTATCGTAATTTATGTTACGACATCAAAACGAAAATTAAATAGTCGCATTGCGAAAACATCTTGTTGGATTTTGATACATATTTATAGCATTTCGACTCGGCTTTGTAATGCTTATTTCCGATGGTGCTAAACAATTGTTTTAATAAATAATGGCGTCAGCTATCCATGCTTTCCTATCCTTGGCTTTTCATTTCCTCACCAAACTCACCTAAGCTTTTACCCTCCCAGCCTTATAGTTCAAGGTCTAAGGGGTCATCCATAAATGACGTCATGCAAAAATCGGGATTTTTTGACCCCCTCCCTCCCCTTAGTCATCTTTCGTCACTTGACTGTATGACCCCCCACCCCCCTGCGTCATATAGTCATGCTATTGGGGGCAATGTGAAAATATTATTTCATAATTCTTTTCTCTAGTCTGTAATGAGACATTTACTCTGCGTTTAGCTATAGAAAACCAAATTGGAGGAACCAGATTAATGTTGCGTAACAAAAATCGAATTTTTAACTTCGAAGTATCTTTAGTAACTTTTGAAACAAGTCGCCTTCGTCAGAACTTCGGCAAATAGTTACATACATTTTGAATTTGCAGGAGAAAGAGTTGATTCGTAGTTTACAAATGTGATTTGCTGATCGAAATAAAGAATCACACAACAGTTAGGTGGGCTAAAAGTCATATTAGAACATGTTCTGAAAAATGTTTTGAAGATGGTTATCTTCAATTCTACAGTTACTTCTTTTAAATCCTGTTCTGGAAGTTACAATTCAAGAAAATTTATTGTTTCGTGGAGCAACTTAATATTACGCAACATTAATCTACTGGTTCGTTCAACTGTCAACATATCAAGAGATAATTTCATATAATCGGTAATGGAAAACAAACTAAATGTAAGGCAAAATGCCCGTAATTTCTCCAAAATATCGTGACGTCACTTTTGGTTTTTACCCCCCACCCCCCGGTGTCATTAATAATCACCAAAATGTGTTACCCCCCACCCCCCTAAAAAAGTGACATCATTTATGGATGACCCCTAATGTGTGGCTGAGGTACTGACCGTCTAATGCCCTTGCTTTGAAATAGAAGCCTGATTTCTGTAGACGAATTTTTAAGTCAAAATACAAAAAAAATATGAAACAAAGTTTTAAAAAGTGGATTACTAATTTTAAACGTTGTAAAATGACTAATAGCTAAGCATAAAACTCGCAATGCTCTTTGTACTGGTGAAAAGATTCGCTAAAATTGTAGGTTACATTCTTTCCAGCCGGATGGGTAATATTAGCCTCATGTATGTAAATAAGCAGTCCAGTATCACCCAGTAGGATGTGGCATTTTCTAAACAGTCAAATAAGTATTAGTAAATTAATGTTACTAGATGTTTTGTATAAAAAATTTACTGAAGATTACAAAACAGCAAGATTTCCAGGTTAAACGTAGGTGAGCCATGAATGAAGTGATGATGATTGCGAAAGTGAGTGTCCATCGCAGCTTTTCACCTCTTCGATAAGTTCCAAAGGGGATGTTGAAAATAATACCGCTTCTAATTTGGGATATAAAATAAGTTACAAATAGCTTAAAAACTAACCAAATTATATTGGTGAACAACGTTTTGTTGTGAAGGACATATTGCAAAACAAACGATACACGAAAGACTAGACAAAGGAATAAACTGTTACAAATTGCAGTTGAAAATGGAGTCTTAAAAGAATGGATTTTTAAACAATGAGAAGTATTATTGTGAAGGTTTTCTACAAAGACAGTAGCAATTTTCGGCACTTTTAAATGACCATGAAACCTACAAAGAAGGATCTTTAAGATAAAAAATTAAATTCCCATTTGATAACAAAGCCCATAGTTTTCAATAAAGTAAATAATCATTTTTGTTACAGATTACTGAATACGTCTGAAAGATATCAATAATCAACCTAAGTCTTAGGAATAAAACCCGCGGGAATTAGCAAATGGTCGCGGCGTACATTAATGAAAGAGTATTCCATAGCATTTGGTTTGGCTCCTGGTTTCTTACTGAAAAGACAGGGGTACACATTGACTTCTGACATGAAAGCCCTCAGTCCTTTGGCTTCCAACTGTTCCCACCACCCATATAACTTTCTCAGACCACTGAAGCTTTGCTCAGGAAGATGAAGTTCAACCTGTAGCTGTCTAAATGGCAATACATCATGTTTATTGGGTGTTACTAAAACCCACAGCCTCCGGAATCCACAGCCACAGCCACAGCCCACAGCAACAGCCCACAGCCACAGCCAAAAAAATTTGCACACAGCCACAGACAATAAACTGGAATTTTGCTGAGAATGGAAAAATTGATTAGTGAAAGTTGACGGTGTTCCAAACATCTTGCTGTCATCAACGGGTCGGAAATATTTATTCAGGGACTGTCTGAGTAGCAAAAAGGGGCTGATTTGTATGCTTGCAATCAAGAGAATGCAAACCCGTTCGAAAGAATCCTCCTTTATTTGGACCACTTTGTAAAAACGCTCGCATTTCTTAATTGAATCGGCTGTAAGATTCTGAATATCTTCTACTTCGGATTGCGCCAAAAGTCCAGACGTTTTTACATGTGGCCACAAGCAAGACATGTCCGTAGCTTCAACTATAGCTTTCATGTTCCTATGCACTTCCTCTGATTCCCAGATGTTATTTATGATTTTACCCCCTTTTCCAATCAGGAACTGGAGCACTTGAACAAACTCTTTGTCGATTTCCCAAGACATGATGTTCTTGTTGGAAAGAAAGTCTCTTAGGGCTTCTGAGGCTTTGATACGTTGTATTAATAGTCCGTGTTCTTCCATTAACTTGATTATTCTCACAGTAAGTCCCTTTCCCATTATAAACGCTTTTTCAAAAGGAGTAGGATAGTAAATATCTCGTGCGTTCACGTCAGCACCACCAGTGATCAGAAGCTGTCGCGTTTCTTCGTAATCTTCGGAGCGTCTCATCACAGCAAAATGCAGGGGTGTGTTTCCTCTCCTGTCTTCTCTAGCATTAACATCCATTTTTAAATCTTGCAGGAAGTACCTTATTGCGTCGCCGTGAGTATGTTTCGCACAAATGTGGAGCACAGTCTCACTGTTCTTGTTCCTTTTCTTCCAATCAGTCCCAAATTGGATCAGTGCCCGGATTACTGAAACTGACCTCCCACCACGTATTGCATAGAATAATGGTGACTCCCCATCCTCATCCAGCGCATTGAAATCAGTGGACTTTGAATGAAAATTTTTTAAAGTATCTGGCAACAGCTCTACTTTCTCCACCGCACAATGAAGTGGACTAACTTTCTTCCTGTTGAGATGATTAAAATACCTGAAATTCCATTTGGTTAAGGAAGACACGAGCCAATTATAAAATTCGGGTGACACCGGATTCTCAGTAATTTTATGAAGAATGGTGTTTCCATTCTTGTCCAGAACATCAACTTCAGCCCCACAATCAATCAGACACTTTATTAGCTCACAATGAACGTTTTTCTGTAAAAGTTGAACCGTTCCATCAGCAAGTTTTTCGTCAATCCAAACATTGCTTTTATTGGACAGCAACTTGATCTGTACCTTGTCTGTAATAATCTGTTTCTTTTCTGTTAGACTTTCAAACACGCAATAGTGAAGTAAGAAGGGTAGATTGTTCAGCTCAGGTCTACTTTTCCGAGCTAGGAATTCTACCAGATGGTAATAGCCGCGTTGTACTGCCACATGCAGAGGTGTGAGCACAAATGAATCAAATTTGGAAGGAGTTTTTAAGTTGAATAGTTCTCTTTGGGCACAAAATGAGTTCATCAGGGCAACACTTGAGTACTTTGCTGAGATGAGGAGAAGCTCATAAATGTCTGAATCTCCTTTTATAACTAGTTGTGCCAAAACACAATGAAACGGCCAAAGGCACAAATTGGTAATCGTTGACTGCCGATGCAGTTATTGATTATGCGATGAGTCCATCAGCATCGAAACACGATGACTTTGATCTTGATCTCCAAGATTTTTGACATTCATTTTGGTGAAGCCATTGATAAAATAGGCGATTACTGGATAGTTGAAAGTGAATGACATGCCAAGTTCTGATTTTCCAAAAGGGGTGGTTACAAAATCTTTTCTTGGTTTCGTTGCAAGTAGCTCATTCAGGACAAATGGCGATATGTTTTCTGACATTTTTATTTCCACTGCAAACCCCGCCACAAAAAATTCGGCAGAGGTGCGGTGAACAAATCTGATATACTCTGAATTAGTCGCTTCAAGAAACCCTAGTGCGCAAAGTTCATTCAGCGATATGGACGGGATTTTTAGAGCCTGGAACTGGTGAGCATGCTCTGGAAACAGCAACTCCAGGGCGTAACAGGTATGACTATTTTTAATTGCTTCAACTTTTGTTTTCAAGTTGTCTAATCTCATTTTCATATGCCGTTCATACATCTCAAATATGGAAGTGATTTGACCAATTGATTGCAATTTAATATCTGGGACTCCAATTTCAGAACATCTAACAGCTTCCTCTGTGTAAGCTTCAGCGAGTAGCTTACATTGAAGAGGTATTCCAGAAATATCTCTCTCAAAATTAGTCATATTTGAGCTGATTGCGTTGACACATGATGTTGCAAACTGCTCCAGATTCTCATTCATTGTTGCGCCTTTCATTTGCCAGAATTTGATATGGAAATTTACCTGGTCAGCTTCCAAAAACGGGTTTATTGTGTACCCAAGGACGTGTAGCGTATTCTCCAGCTCCTCTCTCATGTGTTGTCGCGTTGTTACAAAAACCTTTGCTGATTTCAAGGTCACGATGGTTTTGAGAACTTGTTTTGCATCGTCAAGTTGATGGAGTAGCACCTCGTCAAAGCCATCAAACATCAAGATGCAAGGTTCAGATGTCAAAATGTGTTTCACGATTTTCCGCCCACATTCAAAATCCGAAGATTTCTCAGCAATCAAAGAAACTAGTGATTCCACATTAATTGATTTCTTGCTCATCTCATGAACCAACTCCTTCATTACTAAGAACCGGATCAGTATGTTAGGCTTCTCTTTGCTTATCTGGTGTGCGACATTGGCGAGCAAAACTGTTTTTCCCATTCCGGGTGAGTCGGGAATTATATTTACTTTGTTTCCTCTTGAAGCTAGCTCTTCCTCAACAAAGCAGTCTTGAGCATCATCAACATACTTTTGGAGACTTTTGACTGACCCGGATGACTGAACCCATTCATAAACGGCACAATAATAACGAACCCACGTTTTAACCGAATTTACCACATATTGATACCCGAATCGACCACATGCTAAATTTGACCACTTCTGTGAATAATTGCCAAGCTTTTTAACCAAATTTTTCCACTTTATTCTCATTGAACCCACTTCTTTATTCTGAATGCTCCACTCGTCAAAAACATAACATATACAACAAATTATCCATTTTTACCATATTAAACACGTTATTTTCCTGCAAAAACAATTTTCTTTCATATAGCGTCTCTTTAAAATGATACAAAAGTTGAATAACTATAGAGTTTTAGGAACATCATTGAACAATGAGAGCTTTCTTTTCGAATTTCTTGTTAGTTATAGCAAGCCCAAGTATATGCTTACAAAAAATATTATTTCTGAAAAGTGGATCATGTGCAAATAGAGTTTTCCCAATTTTTGACAGGTACTTCTACCTTGATCAAGCGATTGATGCTAGTTTTATAGCCTTCAAAGGTTTTCCAAGAGTAATAATGCATTCGTATATTCGTATGTACTTTTCAATCTCACCGTCCTTAAATTTTGGTGTTCCCTTTTCCGGGATGAAGTAAACAGTAGAGTGTTTGTCATGTGCAGTCCGAAATTTAAGCCTTGGCTTAATTTCAGAAGAGATTGTCCAGGATATTTGCTTTACTTTTGGCTCTAACCCTTCCTTTCTCAGGGCTGAATAAATCAATTTTGGCCGTGTAATGCCATTTCCATATAGTTGCTTAATTTTCGTTTTCGTTTGCAAATCCAATCCCAGCTTTTCACGTATTGCTCAATGGTCATGATCTCCAGCCGTAAATAAATCCACTGATTGATTATGAATATGCTGAATGAGATGTATTTGAGCAGCGCAATCACGATCGTGAGAACAGTTGAAGTAAGTTGTTGTTGAAGTCCTGTAAAAAATGTTAATTTGATGTTAGCTTGAGTAGGAAACTAATTGATGTTACGACCTTCAATTATGAGTTGGCATTATTCTAACTTACCAATTGGGAAATATCATTGTCGACTAATACACCATGTTCTCTCAGCACTGCGCGGAACGAACTGTTGCAGATCGTAAATCGTTGAAGATTGTATATATTTCTCTGGATATGGGCCACCTGCCAATGCTCCATCGTAAATTGTACTTTATGTGAGCTTCAATCTGACTACTTTATAAAGCTGTGTCGGACTGAAAAGGTTGTTTTGTGTATGAGCGCATTAAAACTACACTTTAGGATTTGTTCATTAAATTTGATTGTCAGATGGAGATATCAGAATACTATTACAACACTTTTATTTCGACAGGAAGTATCTGAAACCTTACACTTTACTAGAAATAGATACATGACGGTTTGTTTATCTGGAAAGAAAAATATAGTCCCAAAGCCTCAGTAGATGTGACAAGTAAGTAATTATGTTGGTTGACCATCATTTCCGGTTTCCACTAAAATTTAAAGTTAAAACAGTCATGTACTTGCACTGAAAATGCTTAGCCTCATCCTGTCTGAATATGCTCTGGAATGACAGCAGT
>JAQGAP010002074.1:0-16553 GCA_034697805.1 Orchesella bifasciata | reverse complement strand
TGGCCATAAAATGAATTGCAACAATTATAATCTGTCTATAAACAACGAAAAAGGGATAGAAACAGGCGCTTTCTTCAGAAAAAATTAAACTTTAAAAATTGTCTTATAATTGTTGCATCCTGGTAATGCAAAAATCGTTTGCGGTTTGTAACATAATGGAAGCAGTTTTGCAGATTATTTTAGTTAGCAGCAGCATGGAATCGATATTTGATTTTGAAGTGGACAAAACTCACTGCATTACCTTTTACTCCATACTCCCCTACTTTTATGGAAGGTTCGGGTTTCCGTTTAACTTGCTCAGACTATTATACGATGTTGCAAGCCTTTAATAATTGAGAACTTGAGCCAGCAGTTACCTGCAGTGTTAATGAATTTGTAATAGTTTTGTCTACGTTCTACACATACATACAAGTAGATGCAAACTGCTTACCGACCCGAGGCGACTAGCATTATAAAGTTTTCATTAGTTCTTTTGCTATCGCATATTTCATGGACGTTCTAGAGTTGATCTTGCATTAAATTAGTATTACTATAACTGTATTAAGACCAAGCATTACGTGTTGTTTTACACATAAGCGTCCGATTTAGTATTATATTAAAAAGTCAGATGTATCTGAGCTGCACGAACAGAAAATTGCACTAAATTATTGCTTTCTTAATCCTTTCTATCGCACAAAATTATTAAAACTAGTAAGTGACGACAGAGCGTTATTTAAGCCTATAACCTTCAATCTTTAGCCAGCGATCTGTAGCAATCACAGGCTCTTCTCATTTCCATCGCGTCATTTTAGTTCGGACATTGTCACATTCATACGAACAAGCATTTTGTAGTAAGGGAGAATTGAGGTGGTGTTTAGTTTTTGAAAACATTTTCCATCGGTCATTGTAAAAATAAAGTACTTTTGGTTACGAAATGTGGGGCGACTTAAAATTCCTAGTTCACTACTACGTACAAATTCTTTGCAGTCCTATCAACAAAAGGGACATTTGGAATACTTCATATTTATCAGAAAAATCATTAAAAGATCTCTTCAGAAATTGGGAAAAGGCTTGCTTCTATCTTCTTACTCGCTTTTGGAGCCTTATCCATGCTATTTTGTTGTTTCACCGCTTCGTCTCCATTTTATTGGAGTCTCACTTAACGGGGAATACTGAAATATTTGACGTCATCGGCGTATTCATATGTTTCGGTAATATTCCACTTTTGTATTGCACCGATTCAATTCTTACTAAACCAACAAAGTATTTACTTCAACCTTTATAGACATCTGAAAAAGTGTGGGTGCGAATGAAAGAACATTTTGACGATAAAACAGCAGCTCAACTAACATTCAACAAGTCGTTCCAGACGCTGCGCTTAATGCTACATGCCTGTGTATTGGATTACATGAACGTTATTAATTTCGCGTGGAGCACCTTCCAATTTCAGAATGTGGAGAATGACGTAATCTACTTAAGGGTTGCAATTCCTTGGAACAATCCTTTTGGCAATGCAATTTATTGGTTTGTTATGCAAATCATTATAATCACGGAGATGATGGCATGGTCATTGATGCTTACCTTGCTGGGTGTGATTGCTTATCAATTTTAGTGCGTTATAAAAGCTCTATCGAAATCAGTGGAGGTTGGTCCAACGGCGAGTTATTTGATGAAAGATATTTTGAGGGATTATCAAAGTATTCAGTATTCAATTCGGGAGTTAAATCATAAAGGATTTGCAAACTTTCTTTTGATCTTCTACATCGTTATTGGAGTTCAACAGGCAACTCAAACCTTCTGCATATTTCAACTAATTAAAAGTGGAGCAGCGAGGGAAGACTATCAGCTTCTTTTTCTGGATATTTTGGTGAAAGCCAGAAAGCACAAAACTTCAATACATCCTTGAAAAAAGTAATTATTTTAAAATTTTAGTGCTGTAGTTTACAGGTTGTCGAATATTTCATGGACTTTATGCAATTTAGTAAAAGCAAAGCCAATCAGAATGCAAATTGGCCCATGTTCATGTGATCATGATTTACTACTTTCTGGAGGTTCCGTGTATTTGGATACTATTATCACAACTGCTTTATGGCCATAAACCCTGTTCTCCAATTATTTGTTACCGATAACATTTCCAAAATGAGTCTAGTTTGAAACATAGTGAATTGTGCTAAAGTACAGCCTATAATATTATAGGATGTTTATATTTATAAATATTGATGAGAATATAAATCCAAAAATGTAACACTTCATTGTCTTTCGTACGAAAAGTAAAAGCTGAGCAAAGTATTTATTATGTCAGATGGTAGGTACATAGCTTTGACAGTGGACTAATTCCTCCTCAATCCGGAACCTCATATCACGAAAAAATAGTTTTTCTTCACATTTTGCACGATGAATATACTCATAAAGTTACATTAATTCGCCAGTTTTTATGGGTAAAAGTTGAAAAGTTTCCGAGGTATCAATCAATTTTGTCCGCAAATGACATAATTACTTCAAACCACGGTTGTGGAGAGACGGTAATAGATAATTGCTTACTTTCTTTTGCACACAAAAGTTCATAACATTTCCCAGCACGGTTTTTCTTGTTTTGTCGAAATTCTAACCCGTTTTGGCTACAGAGTGTTTAAAACTTATTACTATGATTTTATGCACCGTTTCCACGTTGAACAAATGAATACGCAACAAAACACAATTTTTTTAAAATCTCAAATTAGATATCTTTATATATAGGTAAAAAATTATGCGTACCGAATTTGGAATCTGCACATAAAACAAAACTTAACACCTCAGGTTAACAAACGTTAGGACTTAAATTAAATAGCATTTTCTAAAACTATTTTTTGTTCAACGTGGAAACGGTGCAAAAAATCATAGTAATAAGTTTGAAACACTCTGTAGCCAAAACGGGTTATATTTTCGACAAAACAAGAAAAACGTGCTGGGAAATGTTATTAACTTTTGTGTGCAAACGAAAGTAAGCAATTATCTATTACCGTCTCTCCACAACCGTGGTTTGAAGTAATTATGTCATTTGCGGACAAAATTGATTGATATCTCGGAAACTTTTCAACTTTGACCCATAAAAACTGGCGAATTAATGTAACTTTATGAGTATATTCAACGTGCAAAATTTGAAGAAAAACTATTTTTTCGTGATATGAGGTTCCGGATTGAGGAGGAATTAGTCAGTGATAAGCGCAAAATTGAATTATTTATTTAAAAATGGTGTTATAGTTATTTTTTACAAACAAATCACAATTAATTTATCAAACTGCGACAAATTGCAATTAAATTTACAACCCGTTTCTGAAAGTAATTCTAATCACCTTCTTGTTTTAATTTTTATATCCCACTAACTTAGCTACTTATACAGTTCCCAGGAGGCTTATAATTTTCTGCTCACCTTTCCCCATTTTATCAAATTCTCTTGCGAGATCAAATGGAGATTTCCCTTTTTTATTCTTAAGTCCCTTAGCTGCTCCATGCTCAACTAGTTCTTTGACAATTTGGAATACAAAGTCGTTGCGTCCCTCCAATGCTTTGTGTAGTGGAGTTTCCCATTCTAGATTCGTAGTGTCCAAATCATACCCCAATGAAATGAAAAGTTTCAGCGCAGGCAGGTTCCCTGAGAGTGTCGCACAATGCAGGGCAGTGTCCCCATTGCTATTCACAATCCTCCAATCAGCGCCCAGTCTAAACAGCTCTTTGAGAAAGGTGTCATTTCGTCCACCTTTGATTGCATAGAAAATCACAGAATTGTTGCGCTCGTCAACGGCCTTGAAATCAACACCTTTTTTATGGAACAACTCCAGGGTTTCGTTGAGCGGCTCCAAAAAATAAACAGCAAAGTGGAGTACTGTTGCACCGTGCATGTCCCCACGATAAAATGACTTTTCTCTCCCAACCTTGGCCAAATATGCGACCAACTCATGATACAAAGCTGGAGTAAGGTGGCTGGATGCAGCACAATGTAGGAAAGATTGTCCAACTCCATCAACCAAGTCTGGGTCAGCTTTGTTATCCATTAGCAGTTCAATTATGGGAACTAGCATTTGCGGCGCAGGTTTCTGTTGTACTGCATAGTGAAGCGGTGTCTTCCCTGTTTCATCTTGAGCATTGACATTCGCCTTGTTTTGGATGAGAAAAAGGATGATTTCCAGTTGCCTCTCACTTGGTTTGGACAGCGCATGGTGGAGCGGAGATTGGTAGTTACAGTCACTCTTCTCAATCAAGGTCGGATTTATATTGACTAAGAGTTGGATTATTTCGAATTTGTCTTGGAAAATTGGAAGAGCAATTGACTCACTTCCTCGCAAACATGTGTGAATGAGGTCACTCATGTTGGGCTTTGAAAGCATCTCAGAGAAACCTAGATTCTTTACTAGGAATTCTACAATGGAAAACTCTCGACATTCAACCGCAATGTGGAGTAGAGACTTTAGCTTTGCATCCCAACATTCTCTGAGCTTCATAGTTTTGTTGGTGATTTCAAAAATACCCTTGATTGTTTCAGCATCTTCTGTCATCATGATTCGAAACAGACGTCCGATTTTCTCATCCAGTGTCATTTCTTGCAAATCCACAATGAGTCGTTCAATTTTGAGGGAATTATTATTATCTGTATTTCATAAAACCATTATATTATTAATTACGAAAAAAAAACTTAATAACAAATATATATTCCTTCATTACCTTCAATGTTGGGAGGGGGCTTCCATTTTTCATCCTTTTTCCCTCCCTGTAATGTCTGTTTGAGTCTTTTTATCCAATGATCTACTTGGGCCCTGACTTTGGAGCGTTTATTTCTTTCGGTGGCATCAGAATTAACCCCATTCTCTTCTGGCGTAATTTCATTCTCATCCTTTTCTTTTATGGCTTCGCTTAGTTTCTTTTTGAAATGCAAATACGCATACGGAATTATGCAACCCTGGTTTTTTTCTGCACTCCCGAAAAGGGTCCACATTGCTTCATTCTCCGGTTTGTGAGCAAGTCTGCACTTTGTTTCCGTTTTGAATGCGACAAGTGTTTCTTTCACGTTGACATCGCAATATGAATTCAAATCTGTGAGGAATTTTATACCTTGGTTCACATCCCAAAATATAGGACATGATAGCAAGGCTGAGCAGGGAGGTCTTTTTTCTGGATTCTGTGAAATCATGGATTTAATAAACGACACATTTTGAACACAACCATGTTTAACGTGTTCATAATGAATCATGAGCTTCCCATCCAAAATGTTGGATTGGCTCCTGATTCTATCTCCAAAAGGATGTTTTCCATCTGTGAGTACGAAGTAATACACACATCCCAGTGCAAAAATATCTGAAGAAAATGTCTGTCAAAAAAATTCATACAACAAAATATTATTTTATATTAATATAACATCCCAGTAAACACAAACATTCTCTCAACGTTTTTCAAAGGTCGAAAAAAGGTAGATAACGTGAACGTCAAAACACAACGTTACTGCAACGAAACAACAACGTCATGAAAATTTAAAATTGTAATCACCGAAAGCATTACGTATAGTTCACGTTGATACAACATTTCTGAGCAAGGTTGAATCAACGGGCTCTGGACGTTTCAGGAACGTTGAAAATTCATATCAGTTGTATACACAATGATCTGCAATGATGCTAAATGATGCGTAAAAGCCGCGATAATATAATATTTTGTTTTGACTCAACATCATCAAACATACCACCAAACTTTCCAATTGTCTCGCTTACAAACTATTATGCGACCACCAGCGCCTTCAGAGGATGCGTCTCCAAATCTTTATAACACTGATAACCGTGGTAGGTAAAATACTTGGTAAAAACATCTACGCACTTAAATAAGTTTAGATCTCATACTGAGTCCGTTTTTTGAATTTTAGAATTTCGCTATTACGTGGTTCGCAGCCTTCAAACAATAAAAACTACCTTGCAGCAACTGGCTGAAGCTGTCACTTCCCTGACCCTGCAATCAACCAAACAAACTTCAACCGCGGAGCCTGTGCCAGTATTTAATATTCCTGTGAACACTCTAGCCGAATTTGATGAGTTATGCGTGAAATTAAATGATAACTCCGATGAAATTGAAAAGATGGTAATTTAATTTTAGTTTATACGCTTTTTCAAATGGTATTTAAAGCTATTTTGTTGGGAGGTGGCTCTAAATTCATTCTTATTATTGTAGACTAGTCACCTTGCTGGTATTGGAGGTGCAGATTACAAGGAAGCGACACGAAGAGTTTTTCGTCGAATAATGGGAGTCGAAGTAGCCGTACTTTTTAGCATGCTGGGACGAAAGAAGAAACTTAATTTTTCTATTAGTGCGGTGAAACCTATTGTTGTTGGTATGTTATACTTCAATTAATTTTGAAACCGTTTTACGTATGACTTTTTAATCCCTTTTCTATTATCTTGTTTTTACAGGAGCTGTTAGGCGATCTATGACGCCAAAGCCAACCGAGGCGGAGGTGGAAGCTGTTATATCTGATTGGTTGAAGCATGCAAAGAAACGCAACTGGAAAGAAGATGGACATGCAGCTGCGCTATCAGATAGTCACTAACTGCTGTATTTGTTTTCTTAATTTTATTTCTAAATGCTGCAGTGTTGATAAAGTCAATTATTATATCTTTTGTTAAATAGTGTTTTTGTTGCAACAATAAAGTATATTATATATTCCGATTATATAGTCACATCTCACTCGATTATTCATTTTGCATTATTTGTTTTAATTACAAAACAACTGTGTGTAGCATTGACGTGCTTAAAAGAGTTATATGTAACGTCGCATTCACGTTCTGGATCTTCGTTTAAATGATGTTGAAAAAGCGGCCAATTGTACGTCGTAAGACGTGTTTACGACGTGTAACAAACGTTGGGAAACGTTGTGTCTACGTTTTCATGTGTCACGGCAAACGTTGAGAGAATGTGGATAGAACGTAATTTGGCTAACTGGGATATTAGTTGATAATCACAACTTACAAAATTGCATTCACTGGAATTTTGTTTGAGTATCTGAGCCAGTATCTCAGGAGCAACCCAACCTAGCTCAGCGGTGGAAACACAACTTTTACCATCCACAATTCTTCTACTCATCCCAAAACTGGAGATCTTTACCCTCGGAGGCTTCCCAATCAGCAGTATATTTTCAGGTTTAATATCCGTATGAACAATTTTTTGCCCGTGGAGCCACTTTAACCCAACAGTAACTTGCCTGAGAATCTCCAGAGGTGAAATCTTAATGGACTTGGTGCTCATGCTCACCCACTCTTTCAACGACATGTCGCATAGCTCTAACACAATCAAAGTTGTAGTCGCTGTTTGCTTGCTTGTAAAATAGCGGACAATATTCTCATGCACATCACACGTCTTCAGAATATCCACCTCAGAAGATGCCTGCTTCTTATCTACGATGTCAAATGGCAGCGACTTCACGGCCACGTCTCGCCCGGCCCATTTCCCTTTAAAAACTGCAGTTCCATGAATTCCTTTACCAAGTATACAATTCAAGTCGTAGGTAAGCGTCCCGGTGTCCTCAATTACACCAATATCTCCAGTTTTTGCGCATCCATTTTCCAGAATTTCCAATGCCCCAGTTTGGTTTGTCTCGAGAAGTGCTTTCTTCAAACTTGCAAATCCATTTGTGCGTGTTTGAATTATTCTGTAAAATTTGGATGGTTGCTCGGATGGAAGGAGGGCTTCCTGAAAAACAATGAAAGTTGAGTTTTATAAATTACTTACAATTACGTAAGTTTACAACTGTTTTTATACTTTGAAAACTTACTATATCCGACACTTCGAATAGATCGAGAATTTTGAGTGCCACCGATTTTGCTAGTAGCATAGAGTTGCATTTTGTGTTTTTACATAATTTATCCAGATTCCTATTAATAATTTCTATCTCTCCTTCCTCCATTTTTATTACAATTTTAGGAAGAAAATGTCTTTGCTTTGCAGTGTCTCGTTTTACTTTAAACAGTTGAGAACAAGATGGGAAGGGCGTATTTTATATGGCGTCACCATTAGAGTTATTAATGTTTTGTAGAAGGAAATGGGTCAACTTTATCTTATCATTATCAAAAATTGACATATGATAAAACTTACCTCGGTTAAATGATGTGATGAGCTCATCACCAAACCATTTTATTCGTTGCATCATTCTTTTGTACTGGACAATGTTTACTGTGCGTTGGTGTTGATGATGTATGGAATAGGGAATCCACAGAGATATTTGTTTTAGATGATGATGCTACACCAGGTCGCAAGAACAAAATTGTATTCAGGATGCAAATTGCAAGTTTTTACTTAATCGATCTTGAATCCCATACGTTTTACATGGCATTTGCATTTTTGTAAATTTGTACTGGTATACCTTTAACAAGACGCTTTCAGGAGCTTTCAGCTCTCAACTTTCAACTCGTATTATTTAGGATTCGTTTCTGTAATTTGGGTTGTTATGTGGTCAACGGTAGAAAATTAGTATTGAGTATAAGCATATATTTAATTCAAATTAGCAATGCTTTTAAAAGGCTGTACTTTCTTGTTATTACCAGAGTAAAACTGTCCAGGCTACTTCATTGCAGCCAAAATGGGAACAAGCCAAATACGCTTAAACTGTAGCATGATAATGTTGAGATAAAAAATTTGATTTACTGTAAATACGTTAATGTAAGTTTGTGAAATAGGAGCAGAAATGCGCATAAAGGAATCATGACCATTTAACAAAAATGTTACATAGACCATGAACGAAACCATGCATTAAAAAATTCTAAAATTTTCATATGGCATAATTAGGAGGTAACAGGAAGAAGTAGAATTATTGTTTAAACAAACTACAGTCATCATCAGCCGTTATTTCCAATTGACAGACGACACCTGAAAATTCCATAGGCCAATTTTTATTTAAGCTCAGATACCTTCTAGGGCTCACAGCTTATGTATATAAAATTCTCGTCTTACTCTTCCACTCATCACAATGTGGAAATCGACAATTCAAATTCAGGAACTGCTCCAATCCCTAAACTCTCAGTTGAGTGTTATTTATGACGGTAGTGAAACCAAAGAGTTTCGTATCACTACTTCAAACATCTCCAAACACACATCAAATTGGATCTGATGAGTCGAATGAATTAATACCTGTGGATCATAAGTAGCAGTGGCGTGAAATCATCTATGTGAGCAACCATTGCAGCGCTAAATTTCAACTGCCAAATCAAAAGTTGCTTAAAAATTCTATACGACTACATAAAATTGAATTGATACATATAAAAGCGTAAGAAAGGCACATCAATTAATAATTAAACATCTGCTGGTGTACAAATGTTAGCACGACTGACATAAAGTGAACATTAAATACAAACTTCACTACCTTCACGTCTATAAGTTTTTTGCTCGTACTAATGTTTTTAAATTTTTAGATAGATTGAATGGACTTGACGTTTCACACGCACTAGAGAACACTGACATATCGGGAATCCCGATTCGTGATAGTAGCTAATGGAATAAATAGTAGAAAAAAATAGCGTTCCGATTACTGAAAAGCTACAGTTGGTACAACGAGATGATACTAAGGTTCTAATAATGCGATGTTGAATTCAAGGGAATTGACTGTGAAAATTCCGACTTAAATATTCAATTTCCAGTAAGCAATTTGAAAATTATTATTTAACAACTGCCGCATATAAAAGAAAACTTTTGGAAAAATTCTAGTGCATTTTTACCATAAAGTACTATAAAAGAACGCAGGTCAATAATGTAATTCAGAAATAAATGCGTAACTTCTGATGGTTCATAAATGGGACCGTAATGTTCCAATAGAAAAATATATACCTATGTATGCCTAATTTGAAAGATTGTTTTGTTTTGACCAAGACTAAGGTTTTTTTCTAAATCCAACTGAAAGAAATTTGTGACCAAATACGCAAATAGGTTCCAGATCCAATCATGAAAATGATTGCAAATTGGTTTACATAGGATGCCGAGCTTGAAGTAATTCTCCCCCTTTTGTAAACTGTAACATTTCGTATTTGCAGCTCGTTGAAAAATACTAAACTGTAAAAACACCTATCTTAAAAATGTGGAAAGCAACCATTGAAATTCAGAAGATTCTCCAAATGTTTAACCCGCAGTTAACTATTCTTTACGATACTCACAACAATTCATTCAAAGCAAATTCACACTGCCAAAGAAGTTCATTGGGTTCCTACTGGATAATTTTAAACGAATTATTCTCTCTAGTTGCAACACTAGCTAACATAATTTCCTAAAATCTTCAACCGCAGACTTAAAATTTGATTCCAATCCTTTCCAAGATCCTCCAAACAAGAAAGCTTTCACAGAAAGATTTTTCAATTTTGTCATTGACGTATACACCAGTACATTAGCTTTGTTTGCTCTGATATGTACTTACACATTATTTCGGTTTAAACATTCCATCGCGTGGGTTATAAACCAGTTGGTTGACCATGCGAAGCGAGATCGTAAGTTTGTATTTACTATTCCGATTACGATGAGTATTAAACTATATAATAGAATTTTTGATATAAACAGGCCCATTTCAAAAGCACACCAGTAAAGAGAATCTCATGATGTACGTCACCTTGTTAAACACAATTCTAATCGTAACTTCCCTTTCTGCAAACCCGTGGGTATTTAAGAAAATCGGAGCAAGACTTGCGATAAAATTCCTTCTTCCTGCTAACCTTGCAAGAAATGAAATTCTAGTTTCATTTTTGGCATCGCTGCGGGCTCTACTCACTGCTTTCTTTGCTGCTACATCCGTGCTCCAAATTTTTTTGCTGCTTTGTCTTGCTCTAAATGAGATGCAGTTTAGTCTACGACCAGCTTATACAACTGGACTTTCAAGTAGGTTAACTTTAAATGAAGCAGTGATTATTTGCCGAATAGCAACTTTGATATCTTCTACCTGCAATGATATATTGATGATAGGTGCTCCTACATTTCTCTTTACTGGATTTTTCGTCAATGTTTCCACAAGTTTTGCTTTTATCAAGCTCCACGCCTCTTTTGGTGACAATGGTACTCATTTCGGTGGATGCTGGGGTGGACATTGCTACAGTTTTTGTGCATCATTTTGCATGCGTATCTTTTTCGGAGTATGAGAAACTGGAGAGGTTTTGGAAACTGAGGCTTATTTATAAAAGGCAAAAAAGAATGTTTTGGTCAATCGCTCCAATTGTTTGCAAAATAGGAGGGTTTGGGCATTTGAAACGGACTACGCTGTTGAACAGCTTGGATGCAATTTTCAACTACACGGTGATTCTGCTTCTGGCAACTTAATATTTTGCAGACCTAAATTAACATAAGTTCTCATCAGCGACTTGACGGAGACAGTTTTTATCGGAGAATTATGTACGCAAGTAAAAGTGCAGAGTAAATTATCGATTGTTATATACTTTTTGGTGTATAAAAAAGACTTATCACAATATGTATTCCTATCAGACTTTGAATTTCATTAATGGGTTTCATGTGCTGAATAAAGAGTTTATGGCTAAACTTTGTGTAAGCAATCTGTATTGTAAACAATTTCCCAGAATTGGTTTTAATTTGTTAGGTTGATTGGTTGGAAAAAATTTCATATTTGAGTAAGGTTGCAGAAAATATGGCTTACAAAATAATAGTGTATTAAAGTGGCAAGACTCTTTTCAGCTAGACTTTTGCTTAGTTTCACATTCCATTTAGTAGTACTATAAGTTTATATTATCTACTAATTGTTATAATAAATCATGGGTTGTAAAAAATTTGTATTGGTTCCAGGTTACTACTTACTTTTTCTTTACTAATATTATGTTGTATCAACTACCATTATAATAGTTTAAGTTGTCGCAGATGTTGTTGTATGCTTTTCTTGGAGGAAAACGAGCGTTGTGAAAATATTACGTCACTTCCAGGAACAATTCAGTAAGACACATAGGAGTCAGACGAGTTTTTCAGGCCCATTGGGACAATTTCGAATTTTCAGAAACAATTATCGTGAACTTGCGATATACTGTCAGTTAAAATAAGTTAAGACAGACCATTGTTCATGTATGGTATTTGAAGATTTTAAAAAGGATTTACTGTTTTGAAAAGAAGATTGATTCCAATCCGTTTAAAGTACAATATTGCTCGCCACATTGTGGATGGAGTAGTTTGTATGTGTATTTTTGATACAACAAGAACAAAAATACGCCATAGTTTGTAGCAGATTGCCACTTTCACGGTGGTTTTAATTCTGAGCCCATACAGTTGAGTGAGTGAGAATAATGATAACAGCGATTTTTTCAAATAAATACATGTTGGTATTATTATGAAAGGGTTGGGCTCGCACAAATTTAATAATAAGGTTTAAAATTTAGAAAACATTTGGTTTGAGAAGTTGATTTGGATAGAGAAGCAAACAGCCAGACGACGTACAAAAAATTACTCAATAAAAATTAAGCATAATTTAATCTTCGTCATAAAAATCCCATATTGTTGCAGTTTATATTATGCACCAAATGCAACTGACTGATTGACTAACGTAATTCTTAAGTAACTATCATCTCAATTAACCATGTCCGTAATAAATGAGGTCAAAGACGCAGTTGCAAATGTGGAATATGATGCAACTAAATCCAAAGCGCAAAATTGATAGTCAATGTCTAGTGGAACAAGGCATTTCATTTTGTTGATATGCTACCCGGATGCAACCCGCTGTACTTGTATTCGCATTAAGTTTCGGAATTGTATTTTGTCTAATGCAATGAAAAGTGATGTAAAGTTTGTTAAAAAAATAAGCCCAAATAAATTGCAATTTGTATTTATTAAATTAGTAAGGTTTTACAATCTTCAAAACTTCATATGTGTGCTGCCAGCCCTACTAAAATCTGCACTCAATGTTGAAACTTAAATTCTGAAAAAAATCTTTATATTATATCCGATGAACGATTCCTTTGACGAAGATTGTCCAACCCCATTTCATTTAGCATTTCTATAAGATTCCGAAAGTTAACTAATTAATTTGCATATTCGAAACTCAAAAGTTAATTCTAAAAAGTAGATAAACCTAATTTTACCCAGGCATTATCCAGACATTGGAAAAGTACTTCCTTTTCTTCACACGACTTTGTGGTGATACCCTTGCCTGTATTAATGCATTCGGTTAAATGTTATCCTTCAGTTATGTATAATTATTGTCACTTACTCATCTCATAGCAGTTGTCCTTGACTTTTTTTGCGATATCGGGTGCGGAAGAGAAAACACTCGAAAGTCTTTGAAACAAGTCATCCTTATTTGCGCCTACATGACTAAGGATTCCTGATGTTGTCCAGTCAGAACTCCCAGTCTTGATTTCAACAGCTCGGGTGAGAAGCTTCTTTAGAATACATTCTTTTTCGCAATCAGTGTTTCGGACTTCGGGCTAAGGGAAAGAAAACAAAGGTGAATTAGGAAAAGTCGATTAGTTTCAAGGTATCGATTGAGGCTTGTCTGCACCTTTTTGCATTCTTCCATTGTATTTTTCGCAAACTCCATACCCGTCTGTACTTTGTCGGAATGCGCCTTCGCCAATTCTCCAGCCTCTGGGTAGCATGACCAATCCGGCCATAGCTTGTCGCCTTGAACCTGAAAAATCAAATTAAAACAACTATTAAGACAATTCTAACTGCATTTCAATTCAATACTAAATTAAAGAAAACTTAACCACAGTCAGTGCAACTAGCACCTGAAAAACAATTACTAATTTCATTATTCTAACGCAAAGAGCTGACTGTCGGGTTATTTTGAGCAGAACCAACTACTTCAATCAATAAATTGACACTGATCTAACATTGATGGTTTGGATTCCATATCTAGTAATCGGGGAGTCAATAGTATCATAAAAATTATTACGAAGTCCATTAGGTGAAAATGAAGTAATTGTCTATTGTTATGATTCATGTTCGTGGAACAAATAACGAGGTCAAGTTTTAACCGATTGTTAGTAGAAATGTAAGCCAGTCACGAGGTCAAAGAGAAAATATGAGCCCATTGTCTTCTGAAATAATTCAATGGAAAATCTTGTTTTAATGGCTTATTGTACATTTAAAAAACCATGAAAGTTTGGCAAAACAATGGTGTGCATACATTGGTTGGTGTAAAAATTGCTTGAAATTAAATAAACAGACAATGATGCGTAGGTACTTTGTAGTTCTGAGGACTTAATGCTAAATGGTGGTATTAATGAACGATTTGGTTCGTACCTACTTGGAATGTCAATGCTTCAACTCAAAAATTGAAGGAAAACAACACTACCCAAAATACCCAGTACCGTTAAACCGCGTGAAAGCTAGTTTTTGCTCTTTATTTGAAGCTTGACTGATCTCATATCAATAGGATGGGAAATGCTTAATGTCTCAGGGATAAAGAAAGTAATTACATTAAATCTACAAATCTACACGATATTTATCATTGTTTTGGTTCCATGAACTCATGCTTATAACAAATCCAGCACAACAAAAAGTATGCTCATCACTTCATGTAATTTTATTGAAATAGTTTTCCAATTACAGTGATCGTATTTTGATGAAAATTGCATTAATGACCATTAATATATAGCGCAATAGCTTTGTTAGTACTACATACACAGGTTAAACGTATAAACTGATTTTATTTCTAAGCTTCGCCGACTAATTTCTAAGTCTCGTTTGACTAGAAAGTTTCAAAGGAAAACAAACACAAAATCTGTTTGAAAATAATCTAAAGCATTTTCAACTGATTTGGTAATTGCATACTTACACTGGAAGTATATCAATTGCCTTTTTCACCAAGTCTTTATACCTCTACCCAATCGCTATAAGTCATGAACAAATTAGTTACCATTTCCAGTTCGAAATCCTGACGATACAACCCCTCTTTTGCTTTTATTAGGGGCTCATTCATGGCAATCTCCAGTTTAGACACCTGATGATAGTGAAAAGGCCAAAAATTTGAGCGCATTTTGATAGCTTATCATGGAATTCTTTGGGTTATGGTAGTGGAGAAACTTCAATAGCGCTGTTACACCTTTCTTTATTAAGAAATCCTCAATATTGTTGAATTGAGACGTTTCTTCTTTCCCACCTACCTCAATTATTCTTAAAAAAGCTTTAGAGCAGGAATTAACTAAATATTTGTGACAAGAGGTTGAAGTTCCATCTTCTGTTATCAAAGCCAAATCATCATTCACATCTTTCTCCAAAAGCTGTTCAATTTAATCAAAGACTGAGCCATATACATGCCAGAATGGACTGAAAAGCTAAGGGCAGCAGAAATTCAGCACTTTGCTCGAAACATAAATAAAAACCGGGTCTCGGGACCCGTCACAAGTCCACATCTAATAAGTGTCTCAGGCCCTCTGAGATAATTCATTTCTATACAAACAGTTCATGAGCATCAGCAAAATTTATAAGTAACAATAATATCCCTTGAAGAACTAGTCTGATTTCTGAACTTCGACAAGATCTATGATTGCAGTCTAGAAAATATTTTATATATACGTCGAATAAGGAGAACTAGTATGGTCAGGAATAAAGTCAAAATAATTATAATTGATGTGATCCAGCACCTGTTTACAAAGATCTCGCCGTATCTAATAAGTATGTTGACAATGTGCAATAAAAGATTGTCCAGAACTGATCTGAAATTATATTCTCAACATTGCGTCGCCAGTTTTAATGATGACTAATGTTATTGCATAAGCCACACGTTGAAATTAAAAGGCATGGTGTTTTAATAAACACAACAATGTTAGGCTTTTGAATTTCTCTCGTCTTAGGTCAGTCCTTGTACATATACTTTCTAAAGTCTTTGTAGTAACCGAGTAAACTGAAAATATTCGTACATAAATTCATTGAAAATTCGTTGAATACTCAAAAATATTAAAATTGCAAGACAAACTTTGCCAAATGACTTTTGTAAAGGTTGTACGTCATCGCAATGCAAATTAAATAGCATTAATATACTACTGTGTAGATGTATAAGCCAACAGCCCGCTAGTGTGTAAAATTAACAATCAAAAGTATAACCTCAACGCTTTCTTAATTCGTCCCCAGCTTGAACGTTGTCTCCAAATATTAGTGATTTCTCATTCGACTGAAAAATGCCATACGAGAAGATCGAGTAAATGTCTACCTAAATATCTTGGATTCGATGACAGCTTCCATATTCTTAGCTTTGCATATGCTCTATTCCTTCCCTTTATAAGCAGCCTTCATGCATTTTGCTTTCAGTGACATTGTGTTCATAAGAAATAGACACATTTATACCCGTAAATGAACGTGAATGGAATCTCTTTAAAAAAATCAGATCAAAGCAAGGTAGTTTGAAAAATCGTCATTGAAAGTAAAAAAGAGGATTGAATCTCTACCAACATCCTTTACTTTGTGGATTGACCTTTGAGTCTTTTCAAACATTATAATTCAAATAAGTTATGCCACATCGATTGTGTACTATTACCGTGCCGCTACTGTGCTCTATTTGCGTTTATTAATAGTAGTAACATTAATTGGAGATTATGCGAGCACAGCCGAAGGCTGTGCGAAACATAATCGTAATTATATGAGCCTTCCGAAATCGG
>JAQGAP010002073.1:0-16563 GCA_034697805.1 Orchesella bifasciata | reverse complement strand
CGTATAGCACAAAAAAATTAATAAAGTGGTTACAGAAAAAAGTACAAGGGAAAAAGAGTTTGAAAAAAGATTTTTTGGTAGATTGTAGAGAAATTGAAGAGTAGGAAGCATGTATAAGAAAACGACATCATTTGTCATTCACACTTGATACGTTCCATCTTGATCCACGTATGATGATGAAGATTATCAAAATGAGCCTCCTGAGGCTTCTTCACTTGGTACATTGCCATCCATTTACATGAACCGACCTTCTCTCTCCGAGGATGATTCACTTCCCTCCACATTATGACTGTTACGCATCATGCTTAAGTTTTTAGGGTATATATTATATTAGGATGCGTAAAATACGTATGAAATTGCAAGTCTTCTGGTTGAGCAGGAAAAACTCATAAAATGGAGATGAAAACGACGAGGAAATAGCTTGAGCAACGAACAGAGACATGACAAGTCAGTGAACCAAAACAAAAATGATTGGAAAAATTGGGAGAAATGATAAGGCACTTGCTCTTTAAATCATTTAATGGCACTTTTAAAACTACTCCCATTTTGATAATATGCCGGAACATTTATTATTATTTTCGGGTTTTGTAGTGAAAAATTTGAGGATGCATGCTTTCATAATGAGCTGAGCAGCGTGGTGAAGTGGGCGCTGATTCTCATGGGCTATGAACATAATGATATGTACATTCAAAATCGTTTTTGCACATTACAACGACATGATGTTGATAATGTTGATATGCGATACGCATTCTTTTTTCCAGTGAGAGAGAATGCAGAGACGCAAGGCAAGCCCGAAGCGAGATTAATGTCACCAGTAGACTAGCGGAATGAAATCACATTCATCCTTCTTGCGACGTGATGCATGGTGGCATATACTTATGGGGCAGCAACAACCATACGACAAGGATGTTGCGTATACATGCTGAGAATGAAAGGATAAGAACCTTTTTGAGTAAAGTCGGATCTACGACATACTGCGTAACTACACCAAACCAAACCAGAAGCATATCCTTCGTGGAATAAAAAAAATTGCAGGCATATCAAAGAGGGAATTGGAGTAATAATAATAATAATATAAAAAGAAGAGGAATATGATGTTTAGTACTCATTTCTTACATAAGACCTTTGCAAATGTATGCAAAACTATGCTACACCACGAGTATATACTGGTGGAGGCAGTTTAAAGAAAAGGAAACTAAAATCCCCTTGTGCATACAAAGGCAAACTTTCTTGTTGTCTCCTATAATAATGTCCTCACTGAAATATCAAATGAGCTGACTCGGCTGCAGTCACACTAGACGACAATAAGATGAATAAACGATCGCATTTTTCCCTTCTGCTGTGCTTATCTTATGGGCATATGGATATGTTGGGCTTTTGGATACTCTATCATAATATAGCATCATGAGATGAGCATTCCATTTCCATTCATGCAAGTACGGATAAACAAGATATGAACAAAGTACGGAGAGAAAAAGATGCGTTGTATTTATATACACCCGAAGAATGTGTTGTGTATGCAGTACTTGAAATAATGCTGTTAATATGTATTATGCAAAAAGATAAAATAATAGAGACAATGGTGTACATTCACTGTTTTTTTCCTGACTGCTCTATTTACTTTTGCACTTGAGGAGGGTACTTACTTTTTAATAATTCAAGATGTTGAAACGGCTGCTGGTGGCATCGGTGAGTTGAAGGCGACACGGGATGCGGTGACACTTCAACCGGTGATGCGTTCGGTGTTATCTTGCGCTGTTCGTGATTTTGATGATTCGGACTAGTAATCAGAATATGTTTTTGTACTTTTGCACTAGATCAACTACTTAACTGTCAATGCACAATAAAACAATGGTTAAAAATCAAACCGATTTTGCCAAAAGTCGGACTTTCACTATTAGTTCTCAAGCTTTCTCATGCACAATTTCACCCATGAACTTTTTGAAAGAGTCAGTTGCAGGGATTTTGTATCTTCTCACGCTAAGGTTGTAGAACACATTCTAAAGTTTCTTCCAGTGAAAAATGCACCAAATCTTAATATTCCATAAGAAATATGACCATAAGAAAATTTGCACGTTTCACACGAGCATTTTCCCGCATCACTGAGTGAAAAATGCTGTAAAATGTAGGAGGGAGGTAAGACGGAGAGTGAGAAGTTTGTTACTCCTTCAGTCCTCGGTCTGGAGTGAACTGACTCACAAGAAGACAGAAGAAAACAAGAGTTTACTCCCTCGTCACCAGCTTGTCATGTCATAACCACTTTCCCTTCCACACTTTGTGCCTCGCTGCCTACGAAATGAGCTTTTGTTTCTTGGAAGTTCACTTTCGAGACCGGCTTTTCACAACTCTAACACACGCTCAACTTTGGTCTCAAAGGTATTTTTCCATGGGACAGCTAGAATTCTGACGTAACTTTATAGTTATATCAACTTATTTTAAAGATATGGATCAATGTTATCTGTATTATTATCATGTCTTTATGTTTGATTAGCCCAATTGAATAGAGAAGATAAGAAGATTAGTCACAAATGCTAAAGGGTAAAACAGAAGGAACCTAACAACTTGCCACTCGTTTGAGAAGCAATAGATGACTAATTCCCCGTGTACGAGTAAAGTGTGAAGTAATTGTCTTCTTGTTACGTTACGAGATTGAGAAAAGAAATATCATCCATGCATCTTACAACTAACAAAGTATGCATACTATAACCTTTCTATATGATATGATACCATATTTTAAGTACTACTTTAGTTATCAACGCTTCCATCATCATACTTACGCAAATGGCAATAAAAATCATATCACATGCATTTCTTATCCTTCCACTGTTTTTTAACTGGGCTCTCTTCTGTCTTCTCCAAAACACAAATGTGTTAAGTGTAAATCACAGCTTATTATACACAGGGCATCACGCTTCTCGTGAGCATTCCTTCAAGGAAGGATATACATACGTACACAGCAGCGAATACACAAATTCAGGTTGCAAGCAGCTTGGATTGGAGTGTGCGAAGATGACATATAAAAGTAGTTCATGCACCAACCAGCCATACTTTTACCTCTCTCGCCAGAAGCAGCAGGACATTCACATGAAGCCGAGTTGGAAAGAAATTCGAATATTTGTATTTATTATTCATTATGATAATCCGTGCCACTACTGCTGCAGTACATACATATTATGATCCACAACGTGTTTTTATATCAACTCTAGTTAAATGGGAGTACATCGCTCCTCGTGTCGTGAAGAATGAAAGTATGTCGCTCGATCGACAGTTGTTTGCATATGTCCAGAAGAAACGAAGGATATAGAATATCAAGATTACAAGAAGAAGAAGAACGAGATTTGCATGTTGAGATCAAGTATTAAAACACTTGGCTGTGGATAAACACACGAGTCAGTAGTAATACATTTTTTTTGATATGAAAAGAAAGTGAGAAGCATGCATGGAAGAGATGATGTGATTGGTTGATTGGACATAAGTTTTATGAAATATGCATATTGTCAAAGTATGCCAATGGCTATTATTAGGCATCACGTAATTTGCTCATATCATAAGTATAACATTATGCATTGCAGCGTAAGATATACACTTTGATTACATTTCTCTAATAATAACTAAATGTCTTACGAAGCTGCTATGTAAGTATGTATAGTTCGTGACAACTCGGAGTTTCTTTCAATTTCATGTTGTTTGTACAAACAAAACAAATCTACTTGTTCAGCTCTTGTGTGTTTATACAATACATCAAATCACATAACATAACCATCATCATTGTCAAAAGTGAAGAAAAAGTTGTTACAGGGAATTGGATTCGAATATACTAATGAAATGAGTAGGCTTATAAAGAAACCCTAAATCTAGAGCAACGATCCGCGTAATATAATGGAGTAGACATGTAGAAAAAGGAATTGACTCAAATGTAAACATTCTAGTGACTGAAATCCAGTCAAGAAAAATAAGTTGGTTTATCGATGAAGATGAAAGATATGTATAAATATTAACGCCCAACAAATCACAGCCCATAATATTGCTCTTTAATAATCTCTCCTCAAAAGATATTACATACGAATATGAATGCGATTCATGCGTATTGCTGGCATTCTTCCAAGAATAGAAACAGGATCTGCTGGATATGACCTCTGCATCCCTGTCGTTTTGTCAAAGCCACAGAACAAGAAAAGAATATGTCATTTATCGTGTTGTCATTATCTCTCTTTCCTTGTGGACAAGAAATACGATAATCTCAATGGCTGGCAGTGACCTTTCACTCCTTGCTGCTAATCTTATCCAAACACTTCAATTCGAGGAACAACAACAACAAAAAATGCTGAGCTGTGTAATCCATTTGATTTGGAGATGCAGACTGTTGTTGTTCAAGATATGCACGAGTACAACATGATAAAGTACAGTAAGAACTACGTCATACTATTGTATCCGCAACGGAAGTACGAAAGAACATTTCCATTTGCTCTAGATGGACCTGATATGGATACATATACGGATTATGATGCCGATTGCGTATACAGCCACAGCTCAACCAAACGCGTTTGTTTTTTTTTGCTGAGTTGGAAGTTGGAACCGATGACTTGTGCTGATTATGTGTGTGGCAACAATCAGCTTCAACGGTAATAGGTGAAATGTAATTGCTTTCTGTTCATTTACGAGGACACAACTTTTTGAAGATGCGTACATCTGTAAGCCATCATAAAGAGCGGAGCTTCTGCAAGGGAAATTGGGAAACCCCTCTTCCTTCATTTCATTTCATTAAATGATGAGTTGTGAGCAAGCCACGAGGTTGTCAGTTGATGAGAGTGATATGCTAAGTATGCGTGCTCATCGGAGGCTCAAACACGCATATTTCAAATTGTTACTAAAGTATACAAACCAGAGCATGTCGCCGGAGAAGGAACAAGGGACCTCTTTCATCTAGACAATTCACTTGTGTCGCTTTTCTGGCAGTAAGCCACCCATATTCGAATTCCCATTTCTCATTTCATTGTATGCTAGGAGTCCATCCATATGTAGAAAATGCAGCCATGTGCACTATTCGCTTACCGATACAATACCAATTTGAGCTTGTGGTATACACACTTTATTGGATTACTGGGAAGGGAAACGGGACAAGAAACGTATGATGATGGGATGAATATGGGAATGTTGATGATGTGCATTTGTATTATCTCTTTAGAATGATCTTTGTGTGTTAGCTTTTGCCATTTCTCCAATTTATTCTTCTTTTCGCTTTCTTTCCAATCTTCACTTGTTCCGCCCGCCCGCCCATTATACTCCTACCACCACCCTTGCCAGAAATTTATCAGAACCATATGAAACTCATCAGTAGAAATGAAATGAGTGCGTGTTCCGCTTTTTTCTTGGTGCACACATCACCTATTTGGTCTGTACTTCCATCAAGTCATTTATAATTATTAATGTGCCTTGTTTCTAAATCAGTTTCCAATATGTTAAAAGTGTGTTCTTCAAGGAGGTAGACCTAGTTTCAACTTTTGTGCTTGTGTTCACTCAAGCAAAGAGAAATTCATAAAGGAGGAGTGGTAGTGCGGTAGAATGATTTGGAATTGGGTTGGAAGTGTTGGAATGGCTAATAAACGGAATTTCCTGTCAGCTCATTAAAAATGCTTATCAGATGCATCTTCTTTGCAGTTGTCATTTCCTTCCATTTACTTATTCATTAGTGGTTTTTCACAAGTGTGCCAAAAAGAAGTTGTACTCTTTTACAAAAAAAATAACTTACAATCATTCTTCAGATATATCGTATTCGAGTTTGAGCTCAAGTCTAATGCTTCCAAAACCAACAGTCAAAGCTATTTGGTGGATGAAGGCACAATCGGAGCAAACTTGGGTGACGCAACAAAAGACTTTTTCCGTTTCCTCTTGTTGTCATCCTCTTCCTCATCCTCCTCTTCTTTATCTTCCTCTTCTTTGTTCCCCTCTTCTTTATCTTCCTCTCCTTTATCGTCCTCCTCTTCGTCGTTGTCTGGATCTTGAGGACATGGTTTCGGCCGCTGTTCATCAGCCGCATACGCTGCCAACTCATCTTGTCCAAACTGTGCATCTCTCTTCAGCTCTATGTAGCCAAAGTTATGATTAAATCGTGTACAAAATACTGCTAAATAGTCAAAGTCCGTGAAATTCATTCCCGCTGGGGTCGTCAGCATAATGTTCTCATTCCTATATCTCGCTAATTTGTCGCAGCTACAAAAAAATTAATGAAAATTATTGTTTATTCAAATAAAAACAAAAACGAGACACGTCTTTTCAAATCACCTTCCATTTTCGTCAGGAATTATGGTTCCTTTGAGCTCTGCAAACTCTTCGTGTAGGGATCATCCTCTTTCCCAACCATAAACCACACTGCTGGCCCTTCTCCCGTGTAATCAAAGCCCCGAATCCTTAACTTGGAGGGACTCATCATGCTAACCATTCCCGATCGGATTCCATTAAAACCCCAAGATTCCATACCTCCAAGCTTTACTTCAGCCAACCCAACAGACAAGCTGGCGACAAGCAGCAGTCCATTTTGCACAAGGTGGGACCTCATATTTGCTACAATTATTTATTGCACACTTCACTTGAGAGCAGACGCGACACTGAAAATAGACAAGTTCGCCACTCTGGAGATATTGCGACCACAACGAATTCTCATCCTCATCAATTTAAATGCATAAACTGAATAACCCAGAAATACGTCCAGATGCAAGTGGCAGTCTGTTGCCAAAATGACGTAAGTTGCGAAATGCCAGAGAAAGTTTACAGGTCATGGTGAAAGTTATTTTCCATGCATAATCTAGGTCCTGCAATATTTTATGTATTTAGGTCAATTCAACTTCCACTTTTCCTTGCTGCTAAACAGAATCATGTCACATCCAGGAATGTCGCATTTTTGACATGGAAAATGGACTGACAAACTATAGTGTTTAGAATATGCTCTCAATTTTTAATAATTTCATCTATAAATCTAAAATCCGTAACAATTAATTGAAAGCAGAATTAAAGAGGGGCAACGTGAAACAATTTGGAAAAATTCAGTTTTTGATTTGCACGATTCGGAATTTATTTCTTAATTTCAATGTTGTACACAAGTACCCGCAAGAAAAGTGTTTATACATATAAATTACTAAAATTACATTGAGCCGAAGGGGTCAGGATTTATATATTACGAGAAAACAAGGAATGTTTTGCATCTTAATACTTGTTTCCCTTCTTTCTCCTTCTTCGTACATTAGAATTGTTTTCTCCGCGTGGCTCTGGGTCTTGCTCACATTCCTCAATAGTCTTGGTCTCAGTTCCTGTCGCTGCGATCTGGTCAGCCGGCAAAGTGGTGGTATTGAACACGACATCTCTTCTAAGCCGAATGTATCCAAAGTTATGGCTGAAGCGGATGCAAAAGACGCTAAAGTAGTCATAGTCAGTGAACTTCATATCTTTAGGAAGGGTAAGCATGACGTCTTCACCGTCATATCTTCCGAGCCGGTCACAACTGATACAAATATATTATGAATGAAACATGAAAAAACGTATATTGTATTGGCAATAATGAATATATGACAGTATTTTACTATACCCTCCATCTTCGTCCGGAATAATGACTCCATCAAGATCTGCGAATTCCTCGTTGTAGTCGTCTTTTTCTTTACCTACCATAAACCACGCAGCCGGCCCGTCACCATTGTACTCGAACTTACGAATCATCAGTTTGTTGGGGGCCATCAATGTAATCATTTCACTGTCCACCTGTAAATTATTTTTTGGTAATTAATGATAAAGATAAGGATCTTTGGAACAATTCTTTTTATAGCTAATTAGTTTTACATCATTAAAGTTGTCCCACGTTTCTAGTTTCCCAAGATCCATTTGAGCATGTAAATCCGATAACAGCATTAAACAAAACACCAAAACTAGTAAGCAAAAACGTTCCATGTTTCTTCTATCAACAGAATGTGACAAGGTTAGTGTTGTCTACGATCAATCCCTAAATGAAATGAGCAATTTTGCTCTCCATATTATACCGGGATGGCTTGGTGCCCTCGTTTCATTTCCGTCTTCATTTCCATACAATGCTTGCGGACATCACAGCAACACACATTAGTATGTTCCAGACAACCTTAATGTGACAGTTTGTATGCTTAAATTGTCAGCTAAATGCGAAAATTCATGTAGACAATGTTGTAATCTGCATAATTATATTATATTGTTGACCCATTACGGAACAATCTGAAAAATTGTTGACAGCAATCAAATCATCACTTCTCATTACTCTCAAAGTTGATGATAGCAACTCAGTTTGCAGCTTACTAACAACACGCGTTGACTCAAACAATGCTGTTGTGTATTATGGAGGGAGCTTCCGTGTAAAGAAGTTGCTGCAATCTTATATCTTGGTATATATCTTATATATGTATGTATACAGAGTTGAACTAAACTGATCCGTCATCATGATGCACACGATAGATAGAATCAAACAAAAGCAGACAAAGGTCTCGAAAAAAAATGTTTTAAATCCATTAACAAATCAAGATCAAATTACAAGAGTTGCGTAGTGCGTTGCATTCTACAACAAAGATGATGATGATATCATATCATCGACATGCGCATTAAAAAGATGAGTATCATCTTTTATTGCAGGCTGCTTGACTGTCAGAAATGAAACGGTAGTTCCCCATATATCTATTTAATTTTAATACCGCTGTGATTCTTGTATCGTGCATTAGAAATATATATGTATATCCATATTGTTTGAATTAAGAGCAGCGACCCTTTTTGTTTCATTTTGACAGATGAGTCGTCACATCATCCTGATGATACGATGATAGTGCTCGTTGTAATTGTGATGTGTTTGCATCTTGCCATGATCTGATCCAATGATGTGACCTAAGGAGAAGCCCTTTTCGAGTGGAGGAGAGCATTATCCTCATTAAATATATTTAAAGAGTGAATGACTACACACTGCTGGTAGCCAGTAGTAGTATCAATTACATCTCACTGGCTTCTCACCATCTGCTTTCATCATTATTGCATTATTACACCATCATCATCATCGCAGTACAATATGTCTAGCGTTTTCTATATATTACCAACAAAATGCACCGGTATAAAAGGATAAAAAAGGGCATTTTCATGTACACATATGAGCAGGGACCAGCAGAAGATCATCAATCCTGCCCTTCCATGACAAATCCATTTAGACATGCTTCTGTGAGCGAGCTTCCAGCTCCAAATGCTCTACTCGTCGTACGTAGGTACCCTTGTTGTGATCGCATTTTTATTGCTACTTTTTCTATTCATTCATTCACTTACAATCCGTTTAGTACCAGTGAGCCTAAAAAGTAGAAAACAATTTTCTGCTCTCATATGCATATTGGCTAGTCATGATCATGAGCGTATTCTCAAAACTGATCCATCAAACCGGCCGGAGACTTGATCCATTTCCATGTTGCTCTGATTCTTTTTTTGCTTTCTTAGGGAAATAGAGGATGTTGTATCTACAACGAGCTAATGGCTACAATGATGATAACGATGGGAATTGGGATTGAATGAATGAATGACGGCATATATTATTGTATTCACTTCAAATTCAAAGTGACCTGATTGATGCACCGTAAAAAATTGTACGGATAGATATTTATTACTTGGTTCACTCTAAAGCTTCAATTTAATGTGGATGAGTGGAAAGCTGGAAAATGAGCAGCTCGGGCTCACTTCAGTTGAGTACTTTCATATTATCGACCTTTTTATTATAAAAATGGTGTATAAAAGTTAACTACGGTGCATCCTGCATCTTTCTTTTCAATCAAGAGGATACCTGGAAAAGTGTGCCAACGTACGTGATGATCTCATGATAAAGCACAAGTTGAGCATCAAAGCCCGTTAAAACTTAAATTATTCAAAAGGTTTCAATTACAATTGTGTTCAACTAAATAGTATTATAAGCCGATATACATCTCAGCAGGATCCAGTTGGAAAAAGTATCAGGTTGCAGTATCAATATCCATTGTGCGTCCACCATTCATTCATTTATAATATTTATGACAGACTGCTCATTTAATTTCACTTTCATTATCTCCTTCTCCATCCCTTTGCAAAAAGTTGAAAATGTGGAACAAAAGAATCTAACTCGAATATTGCGTTATATTCTATTCAGGTTCACATATTATTCTTGATCCCAGAAATGCTGCGTTGGTAAAAATAAGAACAAAATAGTGAATGGGGTAAGATGTTCGTAATAATATCATTTTCACTAGTATTGACTTAAGCATGAGCACATTCATTTGAGCTCCATGTAATTTGTTTCAATTTTCGCCAAGTCACGCTGCATCAAAAAAGTCATAAATGTTCTGCTCCTCTGCTAATGATGAGCATGACGCAATAAATATTGATGAATTTCATTTTCCTCTGACAAATGGGTATCCCCACAATAAGAAAAATGAGAAGTAGAAGCGGATGGCGATGAAATTATATATTTATTATGCTTTCAACTATATTCAACTCCTTTCTCCACATCTTTTTCACGGTGCAAGAAGAAATTACTGGAGCTGAAATGGAATCATACGGACCCTTTCCCATTAGAAATGGCTGTATGCATTTGAGTTTTTCCATAAAACTCAAATTTGTCACTTTTTAACTGTAAAAAAAGCAATTTATTTTGTATTGGCAAAAGGTAGCTAATTTATTGCGTCACATGATTTAACACAGAAATATACATATATATCCTGTGTGTGAATGAATTCCAATTCCAAATCATTTCGTATGCGGATGCCGTGTCAAATTAGCCACAAGTAACATATTGCCCAAAGAATCGAAAAGCTACTGAAATGTATCATGTACCTTTTTACTCCGTACACATAATACATACTCTTTTGCGGACCCACATGAATTTTGACAATATGTTTTTTTAGGAGAGAATGGAAACTGAGTGTGCGGTTGCTACAAATTGTGTATATTTTATGATTGCATTGGAACATGTATGACTTGTTCCCAAACGTCACACAGTTAACATATTATTGTGAGTGAGGGATGAAGGGAAATTGAAGAAAAGTAGTTGGAAATTTATGGTGGTTGACTAGTAAAATAGGCAATTTATCCTGTTTTTGGTTGTTGATGGTGGTGTGTAGACAAGTTTTCTTGAAATGTTTGTCATTTTCTATCTAGTAAAATGTTAGGGAGCAGGCGAGAGGTAATGAAGGATATGATGATCGGATGATTAATAATTTTCTCTCTCTGCAGGTGGTAGCCACTTACTTCTCCCATCAAGCCTATCTGATCTCCTTCATTATCCAAAAGCAACATATTATGTATGTACGTAGATACCAAAGAAATTATATATAATATAATTAGCTCTCTGGTAGATACTTGTGTTCCTCATTTTCTCAATGAATCTCTCCTCTCTACATTATGCATGAAGGCATCTCATTTTAGTAGTTCATAAGGAGTCCATTATCACCCTGCTCTATACTCTCACCTAGTAAGCATATACATCAGCCCTTGGCTGTAATTCGTCTTCGTCACATTACCCATGCAACAGTATGAATGATCCCATTTAGCTTTGCAAATGGAATATCACACCACCATCATACTTTATTCATCAAGTTTTTATAGTAGAAATACCCACAAATTTGAACTTGATTCTCGATTTCTCATCCTAGCTCTCATAAATATCATTACAATCGAAATTAGTTAGGTTTGGTGAGGAAATGTAAGAATTTATTTGTCAGATTGCCCTTCTCTTCGCTCTCATTTCTCAAAATGTCGTCTCATCATATGTCTACAAATATAAAAATGATATGAATAATAATATGAGCACAGAAAACAATACAAACTTGAGCTGTTGCTGTTGCATATGTTTTCTGATTATTCTGAAGAAAAATAGGAGTAGATGAGCACACACGGCAGGGAGTTTCGGGTCGCCGGTAGATAAATGTCAAAGGCCACTTGGTCTCACATGATGAATTGTTACAGTTTTCGTCAAATTAAAAACGTTCGCAGCATTTAACATAACATCATGAATTCATTAATAAGAAATGATGTATCACACAGAGGAGCTCTCTTCATCATGTATAAACTGTAGAACTAGTCCAGAACCACTGCTAATTTATTACAAAGACAGGATATTAATGGGGGGATGATAATGTTTTGATAAATGTTGAATTTGAACATAGGAAAGGTATACAAAAATCCATTTCCCAGAGTCACATTCAACTTTTGAGCATTGACATCACTCTAATTCGCGCACATCACAGCCAAAAAAAGTTACCTAAATCTGATGATATGATGATCATCATGATGGTGGTGTGGTGAACCGGGGGAAAGAAGTGAAAAGCCAGCAGTACACCCTTCCATACCGGCCAGACCAATCCAATTGATGAAAGGGATGGGTTTTTACTACACTGCTAGTTGCATACATAAATATATATCTCTTGCTGAGTTGTGTTTGTCCCCTTCATTGACTGGGATTCCAGATTACCTACTCTTCATCGTTTGATGGTCCCATTATCACTTCATTTATACCCGAGCTAACCCCACCGAGTGACTTTATTAATCGTCAAGAGACTGAGCTGATTAGAGCAGAGGGATAAACCAGAGAGCAGGAAAGGGTTGAATAAGTTTTTATAGTCTTTTTTTGAGAAATGGCTGACTATTTGCCTTGCTTAACATTGTATTAAAAAGCAATGACAATAAAGTTTTAAAAGTGAGTTAATAATTGTGCAAGGACTTTGTGTAAAAATGGCGTCGCGACATTCCTTTTTGGTGGACTCATTAATTAATAAAACAAGACGTGAAGGTGGAGGTGGTGCGGAAAGTCACAGTGCTTCAGTGAAGAGCAATTTGAAGGAAGACAAAGGGCATAATATGAGTCTCACAATGCCCCAATATTCTAATTTGATGCTGAATCCATCAAGAGCATCACCATTGTTGCTACCCGGTATGCCAATGCCGACAGATCCGTCGGCATTTTATGCAGTGACAAGGGGTAATAGTGGAGGGGCTTTGCCACCATTTTCCTCCGCGGGGATGACGCAACCATCCCCTCTTCATCCCTCACAACATCCCTCCTCACTCTTGTGGAATTTTATGGGTTCCTCCCTTAATACTGCCCAACATGTTCATCCTCAGCAGCTAGGTTTAACCGGTGTTGGAATGAAGCTTGGAGATCCTTTGGCATATTTTCGTCATCTATCCTCCCAGTTTCCTGAATTAGCTGAGAGGGGAAGTGGATCGACACGGTTAGCATCTTCCCTTTGGCCTTTCCAAGTGGCTTGTGACCCTGTGCAATCGGAAAGAGCTGAAAACTATTCAAAAGTGCAGCAAATGCCTCCAAAAATCGAAAGAACTTTGAAAGAGGAATACGACCAGAATCATCATATATCAGCTAGGCATGATAGCCCAAAGAAAGTAATGCCCATGTCAAAAGTCAAACGACCCATTCCCGAATTTGACAAAGAGTCAGTAATATCGAGTACACAAGTGAAGCGTTTTCGAGAGAAAAGCGAAGAAAAGCAAGAATTCCCCAAAGAGAAAGTGAAGGCGATGGTAATTGACGATGATGATGATGCAGAAGAAGAAGAAAGCTCTCCAGCTAAAGATAGTTCAAGCAGCAAACGTCTTCGCACTGCATTTACAAGCACTCAATTGTTAGAGCTCGAACGCGAATTCCAGAAAAGTATGTACCTGTCCCGCTTGCGAAGAATAGAGATAGCCAACAGTCTCAAATTGAGTGAAAAGCAAGTCAAGATCTGGTTCCAGAATCGAAGGGTCAAGTACAAGAAAGAAGAGCTAGGAGTTAGTGAACAGCCATCCAGCTCCAACCACTCTGCAGTTTGCAGCAGTAGCTCTCAGTCTCATCATCATCACGAGAATAATAATATCAACAGCAGAATAGACTCAACGAATTCCATTTCGGACTTATCACCCAGCCCGAAGAAAAGCGGTTTGTTAGCTCCGAGATGCAAGTGTTTACGCACCTGTTCACCTTCTCCCAAGAAGCTAGCTTCTTCAACTTCAGCAACCAGCACAACTAATACTAGAACATCAGTAATTTCTGAAAATAGGACCCTATCCAAGCAGGAAGGAAGACCAGATCGTGATGATGCACATCAAGATGAGCAAGAAGAAGGTATAATAAAACAAGAATAACTAACTGCTAAGTATGTATTCGGGCTATTGTAATTCATAATGTTTATTTGTGAAACCATATTATCAGTACATTCCTATTACACGTATTCTATTTAAATATTGGAAGTGTGATTTGTGATACCATTTTTTAAAACCATGCAAATTTGTACAGTACATTATGAATTTAATGCAGCGATCGTGTTATTTCAACCTCATTGTTATTTTTCAAATTCACATTATTCCATATTATGTTGGTTATCAAACGATGTTGATTTTTAATCGTAGCTTTAATAAAATTTAGTCATTTCGTGTTACATGAAAATAATGTTTTCCCCAAAGCCTATGATTATTTTGAATTGAAGTGTGAAAAAGGCCATAATTTTGCGTACTCATTCATTCAACTTTGCATGTCAAGATTTCATTAGCGAGCACTTTTCCAAAAAGAGAATACGAATGATGATATTGTTGGTAGTAGTATTAGTTGTAGTAGTCGTTGTTCACACCTCTTCGCTTATGTGAACCACTCGAATATTCATTCAGTTCCCCTCAAAATTTTAAATCACAAGCCACTCTTGTATCTCTACATCCATAATTTAAAGTCTATTGTGAGTTGTGCACACTTGGAAAATTATGCAGTGGGTTTGCCTACTACTTGAATATAAAGAAGGGAACATCCGTTGGCGGCCGCTTTACACTTTTTTTATTAATTGAAAAATGAATGAAAACTTTTTTATCAGACATCCTCATTTTTAAATCAGTGGTGACACACATAATTACAAGGCGCACCGTTTTCCACCAGCCCTTCATGTTTTGATCTGAAAAGAAACTCTTTTTCCCTGCGACTGTAACACAAATGTAACCTCTTCAAATGACATGGAATCACACCTTATAGAAGTAGTACAGCCAGGAGGACAATATCCATTCACCAGTAATCATTTTAATTGGCTATTGATGATGCTGACTAGAGAATAGGAAACATACAAAATGCTTGCGTGCTTCAAATAAAGCTCTTCTTTCCTTCATCCTTTGTGAAAAACATGTAAAAATGTAGGGCAGACAGAGCCGAGAAGTGATACCGTCACCGGAAAACAAGTACTTTGAGGGATGGATTGGGTCGAGAAGAGCAGATGATGATGATGATCAATGATCAGAATGATGAGGAAAGGAAACCATATTTTTGCGTGTTCTACTGTAAATCAATTAAATCACGTTTGTTTACACGGACGTTGCATGTGTTTGACATTGTCAGTGAAGCGGATCATCATTCTTCTCTATTGCATTATTTGGATCCATGTCCATGTCATGTCCATTTATTTTTGGCAGAGGCAGGTAGGAAAATGTGAGAAAAAGGGAGACTGCTGACGAGAGAAACAGAATCTGTCCAAATATTTGAGCCTTTTGTTAAACTTGTTGTGTTGTGTTGTGATGATGATGAGCTAATACATCAAGAAAAGGGTCGAAAACACACATCAAACTCAGATTTTAGTGAAGCACCAGCATACCACCAAGGAAAAGACTGAGGATGAGATGAGAGGGTACTTATACGGTGATCAGATCAAGGGTCTTTTTTGCTCATCTCTTCATCCCACATCAACATATTGTATTACATTTCCCATTCCCTTTAATATCTTACCATCCGCCTTTCATAATCTCGCTTTGCTACATGTTTCCCTTTTTTGTGTTGAGCTCTTGACAATAAATCCTTGTTGTGTACCACTACTACTACCTCATCATCATCCTGATAATAAGTCCTTAATACGCTATTCACTATTCATTAGCTTTGAGCAAGCCACACTGGCCGATTCATTCAGGAGAGATTCAGGATTTTTTTCCTCTGCTCTCCAATCCAATCCGAAATCCGCCCCTCTTTTGCGCCCTGTGTCAACAACATTCTCTCAGGATGTTCATGTCCATTCAGAATACTACATGATTTTGGTAAGCCGTGGATTTGAAAAGGCAACATTTAATGCAAGTGCAGCTGGGCCCTCTACTTCAACTCGACAAACGACCAACAAGCCTGGATGAAGATGCAGTGATCCCTACGCTTCCCTGCTCAAAATACTTGTTCCAATTAGCCCATTACGTAATCTCATTTCTCTCTGTGATTTTGATTGAAAAGCCGAAAAATATATATAATTCATGTTCAGTTGCTATTTTCTCTTTTGATTGATAGGATTCGGCTCATATCTTGCTTTTATTATCTCGCTCACATCTCTGTAACCTTTGTCAACTGCCATATGAATTCCTTTTGTATATTATGCTCGATGAATTGCCAACTATGCATAAATGTACCGTTGTAAGAACAAAGGTTATTCATTTTTTTATTTAAAAATATTGAAATTCACCATATGCTCAAAGTAATCACAAAAATCTTACAGTCAAAATATGATTAAAATAGTTTAGAGGTTGAGCTGAAGCCTAAAAGCTAGGTAAATGTAG
>JAQGAP010002072.1:0-16572 GCA_034697805.1 Orchesella bifasciata | reverse complement strand
ACGCAAACTGGCTATATTTGCATCCCATCTTATGATGTTCCGTCATTGGAGCATTGCAAACTGGGTATTTGTATCCCACCATATTATATTCCGTCATTGGAGCTACGTAAATTGGCTATTTGTATTTCATCATATGCATGACACGATGTTCCGTAATTGTGGTAAAGTGTATTCCATCATTGTTCGCTGCATTGTCTACATGGATACGCTATGGGGGCGTTCAAAAAAACGTTGACAGGAAATTTACAGTTTTGCATTAACTGTTATAAACATCAGTTTCAATTAAAAGGACGTATCAACTTTGCGGGACGGATCCCTAATCGAATTAAAAACGTGTACATTCCCTCGACAACATTTATGAACACCCCTTGCTTGAAAGTAAAAATTTAACGTGGATAGGTATGCCACATAACGTTAAAAATGTTTCACGACTCACTCTCTTTTTCGTGCGTTTAAGTAATGATACGGATTAGACCACACACAAAACAAATCAAAACAGAATATTATTAGAGAACGTTTACGTAAACTTTGTTGAGCTTCGTTTTGCATGACCCCGAAATGCTTCTACAACATTCACTTTTCCCTTGAGTCTCAGCCATCAAGCTCTGTATTTGTGAGCGAAAGCAAACTGCACGTCAAAAACATTGTTATTGAACTGAAACAAGGAACAGGGAAGTGGAGACGACGCATTTGAGTCGATATATTTTAGTGTTATCATTGTTGTCACATTTGTCACCTTTCCAAGTTAGAATTTAAAAATTTACAAGTTAGAATAGAATCGGTACCCTGTTGCGTTTGTAGGAATAATACTCCACTTGTTTTGCGTATTGTCTTTTGTATTTTACTTGGCGGTGCGGTGTGTAGTTAATTTCGTCCTGCGTGGTTTGGTGCCACACTCAACACCGTTTGGTGAAAGTCCCTGACTGGCTGGATGCTAAGACTGAAGACTGACTAGAGGAGAATGGCGTTTCTGAGCGTTATGGTAAGGTGTTGTTATTACTGTGAATTGAAATTTTGGAGGTTGTGAGCTATTTTTTCGAAACTAGAATTGACTTTGTTATCAACTATATATTGTCATTTTTCAGGGTGGCGAGGTGAAGCGGATTCTTCTGCCATCATTCCTGGCCGCTGTTGTGGGTCCCTCGTTGCTAAATATTTTAAAGTCATTCACTTACCTTCAGAACTATCCTATAAAAGTAAAACATGATCAGTTACGAATGCTTCCTCTGACGATGGGGATGGACGTTCAGTATCTGCTGAGGTCCACGGGTTATTACTGGGAGCATTTACTTATATTCTTGTCGTGTGTTTATGCGTTGATAACTTTGGTGGAGTTTTTCTATGATAGGAAGCGAAAGAGTTACAGCCACACCCCCTTGTTGTCGGTAATGCCCTTATTCAATTCAAAAACAATTAGCTACAATTATTAAATTGCAAGTGTCCCTTTCTACTAATGTATGTTTTATCCGCAGATGGGCCATCAAATGTTTGTGTGTGCTTTCATCCCCCATGTTGCACTGATTATAATGAGAAATGTTTACTTCATGCATGAACATTGGAACTATACTAGTTCGGCTTTCATGCGTCAATTGGTAGTCGTTGTTTGGCACAATGTTGGGCTCGTTGCAAAAATGCGGTTGGCCATGCACGCACTAGCAGTATTCAAAAAATTGGACAGGTAATTAGTAAAAAATATCAGTTATTCATATTTATTGTTCCATAACGATGAATTCCATTTTATGAACTAATCATCGTGTTGACTTATTTTTTTTGTGCTTTAGAGGACCACTGGAAAAGGAAGCTCTTCTCTTATTAGTTACGCCAATTGTTACCGCAATGATATTACCATTCCTAACATTCGCCAGCTCACTTTTGGCTCCGTTAAACATGGAGAAATTAGAGCTTGATCAGTGGTTGTATTCCGATGAGACCAAAGGCTTCAATGAGCAACTGGTCGTGGTGCTATTTGAGTGGTACGATGTAACTGCTATAAATGGATACTATGACTTGAATTGGCTATGCTTCTTTGGATTTCTGGCTACTATACTCTGGTTATGCTCTTGGAAGGAGACCACGTCATCTGATGATGGATCATTTAGTAACGTGTTTCACAAAAACGTTAGTCAATAGATCAGTTAGTTCTGATTTTGGTTTGTATAGTTAGCACTAGCATATAATTATAAAGATGGCTAATTATGGTTTGTTTTGTTCATTCCCTTCAGATGCTCAAACTCCTATGTTTAACAGCTCCGTTTTTTATGAAGTCGACGTTACCAAAGTATCATTATCTTCTTTGGTGGGATAACCATGTTGATCGAAGTGGCTATACGTTTTGGTGTGTACAAATATACCTCCATTTATTCGCCCTGATCTCAAGAGTCAGATTGCTTCAGCACATATTCTCGTCATTTCGTCCTCAAACCTAGTTCAAATGGAAGATGAGCTAATTCATCGGGGTTTACTTGAGCTGGAAGATCTTTGATTGGCACTGAGCTAGTTGCATTTTAGCCTCTTTACTCGAAATTCAGTATTATCAAGCACTATGTTTCATCAATTGTTGTATTTTATGCCTACGATTAGTCAATACTTCATCGAGAAACGAATATTGTGAAGAACTATTTTTAATGTAAAAGATCTAGTGCTTAATTAAGCTTTATTTCATAGTACATACTTTGATTTGAAACACCACAATAGTCTGTTTGCTGGAAAAAAATGATTACCATTGTCGTTATATTTTATGTATAAAACTATTTGTACTTGTAAGCTTTTTTATCCTCTTCTTCCTACTAGCTTATGTCAACACCCCTTTGTTGATATTTTTAATAATTAACCGTTAGCTTTGTTCTACCGAAATACATATATATATCTATATTTGTTTGGGTCTGATAATAAGCCCGATATAAATCGTGAATGATCAATGAACAATATATATTTTGACTCTGAAATACTATGACATAATTTATAGCATATATAAATTAGCAGAATTCGATCAGACATGCAAACATCAATCCGTCAAGTTTACGTCATTCGAAATGGACGATCATTTTAAATACGGGATTATGGTCACAATGTCAAATTGCAAATGCAATAGAATCCAATACAAAACAATAGATTTTTTATTTTAATAGAATTTTATTTCGAAATAACAGTATCATGAATAGGTATTGCAAATAAATTACAATGTAGTAAGCATAAATGCTTTGAGTCTGTAGAATAAATCTAAAGGGAGAAAGATATGATATCCTAGCTAGTTAAAATTAAAACATTCCAATTTGGTATGCAAACTTGCAGGCGAAATCCAGCATTGAATTGTATTGCGGGATTCTCCATATATAACTTTGATGAATAAGCTTGCCTCACTTCGTCTTCATCATCTACGGACTGGCGTAATTTGCACCACCGGTATTGGTAGTTTTTTATTAGGTTTTGGTGGTTCCACCAGCGGTTGTATACTTGGTAAAAGTAAAGAACTCGCACAAATCGTAGCACCCCCAAGGCCTAGATTAGATAGAGCTGTATAGTTTCGATCTAAAATTGTTGGCCTTCTGTCTACTATCGATCTCACGGCAGGATTGTTGTAAATATATGACTTGTCTTCGCCAGATCGCACACTAGCTCCCAATGCTTTTTTAATCTTATTTTTTAGCCACTTTGCTCCACTCACCGTGGACCGGGCGTACATGTGGTAATAAGGCAGCTCTTCAGTAGTTGTACGACGACGCTCCTCGTTGACAATATTTATCTAGAAGAAACCATGAATTCATTTAAACCACCGAGGCAAGCAGGGCAACAATTAGGGATCATAAAACGTTTCACAGAAATTGAATGGTGTATTTACATCAGGTAACATCCTGCTGTATACAAGAGATGAGGCATTCTCGTTTTGTATTCCTTGATTTTGGTTAGCCGTGTTTGCGCTACGATTAACGATTTCTGCAAACATGTGCTTTCCACATAGTCTAGCCCACTCAGCCGCTGTTAGCCCTCGGATATGGTCTCTCAGAAATGGTGACGCACCTTCGGATAAAAGTACATACAGGTGAAAGTGAGGAGAAAGTACATACTAGTACATACACATATACTATGTTGTTTCCTTTGTATTATGCATATACCTGCTGTAATGAGACTTTTCGCACATCTTGTTCGCCCTTGTAATGCAGCTTTCATTAGTGGAGTCAACCCTGAAGCATTTCGTACATTAACGTCAACGACTCCATGAAATCTATTGAGAAGTAGGTCGATCCCTTCTGAATGACCTGCAAACCCACAATTGTAAACGAAATGATTCTTAAATGAGATTCACCTGAAACTTTCAAGGTGTTACAAAGTTTATGTGTTGAATATAGGTCGCATTGAGGAAAGCAAGGTTTTCCCATATAACCTTGGTGTAAAGTTACATAAAAACATAAGAATGCAAACTATGCATAGTATATATTATTTAGACTAATTAACATTTTCATCAAGGAAATAATTTTTATGTGGTCACGAAAAAGGCTATATACTTTCATGCATTGTCTAACTGTATAGGTTCACGTTCATACATAACAAAAAGTAGCCTGTCATTTTTCTGAATCTACTTCATGTAGTGGTTATTATGCCTAAACAGTTAATTACTAAACTGTTTAAAAAACTTACCGCATACAGCTGAATAATGTAACGGCGCATTTCCATCATTGTCTGGCAAATTAGGATCAGCGAACTTGAGCTTGCTGATTTCGTCAATAATGATGACACTACCACACCCACATCCATAGCTAAGTGCCGTCTAAGAACGTCCAAGTTTATAGATATAAACCAAAAGGAAAGTTTTTATTAGGGTGCATTCACAGGTGAAAGGGGAGGTTTTCCAAAAAAAAGTTCATCAATAAATACATACGTAAGTTCCTAAATTAGTTTATTGGTACAACACATCAGTGAAAACACTCTTTCTTACTCTTCCTGCCTGGTCTTGAAAGTTTATGACGGGCGCTGTTTCCTCTTCATCCAACGCTAATAACTTCCGACAAATCTCTCGGATCTTTCTCTCATTGTTTTCTTTGCAAGCGTCGACCAGCACAAACAACGGAATAAATTCTCTTTCATTCCGCTTTACTTTACGGTCCCTGCACCGCGACGTCTGCTGCTGTTGCTGGTTAAGATTTTGGGAATGGTTAACCATATCATGATGGTACGTCTCATTTTCATGGAAGACACTTTCGCGTTCCTGAATATTTCGGTTGATGTGGTCCTGCCGTTGCTGACAATAACTTTGTACGTAGCAGCTGCCGTTATTGCCTTTTATTGCCCCGCTCGAAGCTAGGCTTTCACGTGTGCTGTGTTTATTATTCTTCCGGCTCGGAGTCATTTGGGCGATACCACTACTTCGTTTCATGGAACTCTGTGGGTAAAAATAAGCAACATTTAGCTAGTTTTCTAACTTTACATTAAATTCTGGTCGGAAGTTGTAAAACGAAGGAAATATTATCAGCGATGTGTGGTGAATGAGAATACATCCGTGTTCTTTTGACGTATCTGTCTTATGCAGTAGCTACGTGAATCTATATGGCAGAATCTAAAACTGCTTCATTTACATTTTACACATTTAATGATAACATCAATGTTAACTGTAAGATGGACCGCTGAATCATTAATTCTAGCTTATTTGTTCTTTATTTATCGGCACTACGGGTAGAAATCGTCAAACAATCACAATTATCGCAACAGTTTCACTTTCCCCCAAGTTCTATCTATCATAGGATTTTCTAATTTTATATGCAATTTTACTTACGTTAGTTTTCATAAGCAATTTTTGCTCAACACTCACTCACTCTATATGGTTCACTTGCGTAGTCTGTATAAATTTTCGGGTGTGAACACAGCCAAAGTTGGAGTAATCCGTTTTCAATGCCCCATGCTAATATTTGAACTAAATAGGTGTCAAGTACTACTTACTGCGAATATAAATAATAATTAGAATTATCTTTTCACCAGTGTAAGTAGTAATAAAATTTACATTGAGATGAGAGAACCATGTATTTGATAGAGCGTGTTAAATACAAAATGTTCGAATTTCATAAGCCTCACTGACATAAAGATATGAGTGTACGTTTAAAAACAACCACAGAGTTGCAAATTACAGAGTTCCAAAAACACTAACAACTTGAGGGGAAGTTCTCTCATCTATTGCAAATTGCAACAGACACGCCGAACTAATATATTATATTTCTTAAAAGTTCAGACGATAGTAATCACGACATCATGTCGTTCTACAGGGTCGACACGAGTGCTACGTCTTAGCATAAAATATTGTCTTTACAGTTGCTACTATCATTATCATTAGTATGCTGAAAGCCTTGTACAGACCAACAGACAGGAGAAAATATGCATGGAAATGCTTTTAAATTGATAGTGTGTTTACAATAACTTGAGAGGTAATGAGCAGCTTGTGTGAATAATGTGCATAGTATGCCGAAAATGCATCCTTTGATGCTCTAACAAGGACAAGGACATATTGTGCATAAAGTAAAAATTCTACTATCTGTATGCACATGCTTCAGTTTTAGCAGCTGCATTCAGTTGTAAATGAACAAAAACAAATATTCCTATTCAAAGGAGGATGTTTCCAATCTCGTGTTTCCGAAAAGAAAAATATTCATCCTACTTCCTTTTCGTGGAGCTCGTGAAATAAATTGGTAAAAACATTGATGACCTTACCTGAACAAGGTTTCCGGTCTGAGTTCCTACCGTTTATTTTACTTTATTGGGAACCTTTACTTTACGATACTTTACACAGAACTTGACATTTTACTTGTTGCAAAAAAATTGTATGAATATTTTGAATTAATATCAACCGAAAGTTGAAGTTTAAAAAAAATTCTATGTGCAATTGCTCCTGCTGGCTGGCACTATACCATGAAGGTTTTCAAATGGCCGAGATATGCATATTATTATATGCTAAAGCCCACTGAACGACTGTGTGGAACTGACTGTTGAAGCTGCAATGAAAGTTGATTTTGGCTCGACGGGACTTCCCAATTCTCACACCCAACACATGTAACTTTCTGGTTCTCAAACGCAAAACACAGCTTTTTAGCACAAGGCGTAAATTACGTGTTCGAAAAGATTAGGTTCAAATGATAAATGCGAAAATACTGTGACAAGAAAGAAACCACAGTGTTGCATGTTCCAAAGTCACAAACCATTTGACTGAAGTTTTGCGTAGACAGTCGTCTTACTGATATTTAGCCCAATAGTACTTCAAGCGTGGTTCTGACTTGAGGAAATATGAAGGTTATTGCATGGCACATACGTTGAAAGTTTTTAAACAGCAGTTCCAAGTTCCATGCTTCCTGCTTGCTCTAAATCCGCAATATAAAGGCGACCGAGAAAACGATCGTTATTAAAGCACGAGAAACAAATGTTGTGGATGTGGTTAGGATATGTATGTATAATCATTCATGTCCCAACAACGCTATTCAGTCAACACCTTAGCAAGCACATAAGCATATTTTACAATCCAAGGTAAAGTTCTCAGGATATGCATGATGTGGGTGTTTTTTACATGCAAATATGATACCCACAATCCCGATATGTACCCGTTCGACATTTATTGGCACTGGATGACTAGAGTCAAATCGATTCATTTTTGAGTGTGTAATTCTGTATGCCAATCAGGGAAGTTTAATAACATGGTGTAGATGCAAAAGAAAGCATACAAAAGACATTAAAGAATACGCACTACAGAACTTGTGTTTAATGGGTCATACACCCGTATGGCTCCAAACAATTATCTACAAAGACCAGTTGTTCAACCTACGTAAACATTGCTAGTGTGCTGGTACCCGCTATATAAATCTTCATTACCGTAACTCCTTTGTTTGTAACAACAAGCTCACTAGCATTGACTGTTCAGGAAGCAGGAAATAGGCAAAAATGAGCTGTTACGAGTTACTGATATCTGCATTTAAAAAATTTTCAACAAAGATGCTGCGCATATGTGCAGAATACATAGTCATCACATCATATCATCGGTTGACTGGTTTGACTTTTACTTTGGTACATGTGCGTCATCCGAGTTTTCACGCCGGATTATTTCTCCCAAAATAAGTTATGCGGGGTATTGTAAATGTTTTGTTAGAAACCGTCGATAGATTTCTATGCCAGTTTGCTTAGATTACCTTGTTTTCACTCTACATTGTTACATGACATGCATATGCATAGTAGTACTTTCTTACGTTATTTCTTCATTATGTGCTCCGATAGATTCTATTTATAAGTATCTGCATTTAGTTCAAAGTCATTGTAAATAGCTATTAAAAGTTTATTATGATTTTCAAACACATGACACCCTTATCTTATAGCATCTTGCTTGCCGAAATCAGCAAACCGGATTGAAGGCAGAAAACTAACAATATACTAATGTGTATGTCTTGTAGCAATTAATATTTGCCGGTCACTATTTACTATTTTGTTTGTTTGCATAGCTGATAGTATAATAACGGGGGTTCGTAATGAACTTACACGTAAAATGTTGTGTTGTAGAACGCCTCTACTTTCATGACTTTCATGTTCTATATCTAATTTTGCGTAAGATTTTCACACCCAGATTGGCTGTTAAAATAGGCTGGCTGACTTAATTGCGTGCCAGGACTTTCTTCTGAATATGGCCTTAGTTGACAATCTATATAATCCCATTTTCAATTAAAAAATGTTACGACATAAATAATTTTGAAGCTTATTTAGGTTCGGTTTGAAATTTCTATTTTATTACAAACTCTTCTGTTATCCCCAAAACGAGACTGGAAAGACCTAATATCCTATTGTTGAAAAGCTTGAAGTTATGCAAAACTGAAAAAGAAAACCATTCTTGTGGTTTGGGATTTTGCTTTGTGGCAGTAGTAGAGATTATAGGAATTATGCATATTATTAACAAACTTGGAATATCCATTTTCAATCTATTAATAGTTTCAAAATGCACAACAGAATGAAACAAACTAATACTACTCGGGTTGAGGCGTTTTTGCATTTTACTATTATTTGCTATGATTATTACCGTATGCAAATTCACATCTTACATCCATTACGGAAGACATGTACTAGTATATGTTTTGAATTTAAGTAAAATTATAACAGAGCGTAAGAAAATATACAATGGTTGAATGAGAATGAACTGAGCACGTCATAGAATATGTGCGTCTTGAGATTTATGTATTAAAAAAGCTTTCATAAATATCCCTTCTCCCTGGCTTCTCTGGCACTCTCGAAGTGTAAAGCCAAACCAAATGACGCTGATGAATGACGAATGACGACAATAGATGCATGTCTGTGTCCTACTTTATATACGTAATTTACATTTCATCTGCCGTTTGTCTTTCGAACTGCCACCGGCACAAAATGTAGCACACTAAGCATATATTCCCATTGCATCGCAGTTTCCTTCGGTTCCTGCAACATGTGCTCTTTGGAGTTTTGGAATTTCCTATGATCCATCCAATGTATAGCAAGGCTAAGTTGATATATAGGAGCCTACAAACTTCTTGTACTACACTTCTTCGCCAGCCCAATACCGTATCAATATTGATACGACACGCCATTATTTGGATTGATCATTTTTTGCATTCATTTCATTGCTGACAAGTTCCATTGTCAAATCCTGGCATCGATTATACTGGTTACTGATGAATCTCACGAAATGGCTAAGATTGTAAGGGAGTTCTACTCCTGTTTCTGAGTGACAAAGACAGCTCACACCCAACCGGTCTCATGTCTCCCCAAAAATGATTTCAAAATTTTTGGTTGGTTGTCATAGATAATTTCGAACCAACAAAGTTTATGCATTCGATCATCAAACATGCAAAATTGGACCGCAAATTCATCGCTCGCCTAGAAAAAATCTCATTTCAAGAAAAGTTCACGCGGCAGTAGTTGTAGTATTAGGTTAGCATTCCATTATTAGATTTTCCCGTGTGTGCGAAGACCAGTTTTACCCACGCTTCAAACACCTTTCTCCCACCCATTAACGCATTTTGTAACATTTAAAAATCACCTATCAAAATGAGTAACAACAGGGGACTTCGAAGAAATTACAGCTCTTGTGGAACCTCAGGTCAGCCGCGATATGACCCCTATATGCTCGGAGGCAGCGCTGGATTTGGAGTTAAACAGATGAATTCTCGAGTGCCAGCAGCCATGAGCGTCAACACAATGGTCGCTTATAACCCCGCTCCTGCTCCTCCCACAAGGACAGTGTCTTACAACGAAACTAGCGTACGGGATTGTCTCTACTGGCCAGCATCATTGGGGAATAATCAAGGGCAGTCATCTTACAGCGCTCGTAAGTAAATCATTAAACGGAAATGCTTTTAGATGAGACAGCATTTGTTAAGATGTGGTTGTGTGTAATATCTGCTTCTGATCACTTTCCCCAGGTATGCCTTCATACACTATGAATGCTCCATCCCGTAATGTGTCTTCTGGCGACTACCAGTACTGTGCTGCTCCACCAAAGGCATACATTTCTGCTCCCGGAGGCAAAAGTATGTGCATATCAATAATGTTTTTCTTGTTGATAACCAATACACACGTCAATATTCATTTTTTACTTGCTTCTTCAGATGCACCTCAAAACATTCCATGCCAGATTGCTCCTTTAGGAACCGATCCAATGTCACTCATTCAACCTCTGGCCCCTTTGACAGTGAGAGTTCAAGCACCATCGGACCTGTTTAGCGGTAACCCTGGCGAACCCAAAACCATCTCGATTTCTCCAAATCAGCTCTACAGCGGGCGTTAGGAGCATGTGTCTTTGAATTTTCATCTGTGAAAAGTTTTATTCCCTTTTTTACTGATTAATGATGGGTGATGAGAAAAATTGCAATGTAAAACTACAATGAGATTTGGACGTGTTGAAAATTTTTGAAGTGATAATAAAACATGCTTGCGTGTTTACAACTCCACATTATATGCTTGGTGTGTTGAATCATTTAGTTTATTAACAAGATTGTTTTAGTGAAAGTACATTTTTAAGTTTACCCTTCATATTATGTTAAATATTACTAAATCACAATAATTATAGTTTTCTCTCCATCATCATATTATATATAGATTATCCTTTAATTTTTTATAGTTTACTTTCAATTTTATTAAAGACAAATTCAGCGATATAAAAGATCATGCAAATTCCAATCAAATAGCAAAATAGCAGGAATGCAACACTTATACTCGAATTGCCAAGACCCAATGGATCTGCCTGAAAATAGTTTCTAAATGGACTGCTTTCACCAGCTGTAAAATTCCTCATCGAGTGAAATACAAAGGACCTTTCATTGATTCTATCATAAAATGATTGGATTCCAGTCGCTTGAATGTTTTCTATAACTTGTCGAGCGTCCTTCATAACATGTCCTTCTATAAACCATACAATCTGTTGTGACCAAAGTGGTTCCTCAACTTGATTACAAGTGACATCAAATAATTTTGAATGTGTCCCATCACCAGAAAATATTCCCAAAATCTTTTCCACTAACTTTAAAGGCATTACTCGAAAAAGTTTTTTCTGTGCTAGGATATTGTAGCCGTCTGCCTCAGTCGGCATGTTCATGGTAGCGCGTGTTAGATTGAAATTGACTAATAGCGAAAAGAAAGTAGCGTTGCCATTAAATTTCCTCTCTTGTAATTGCTTTGGGAGGTATGAGTGGACAAAATGCATCTGCTCTGGAGATACGGGGTATCTATATCCTAAATTATATAACTCATCCAAGGTCTGTATTCGTTTTTCACCCAGTGGGGCTGTGAGCCCGGCGGTCATATAACTCTGATACATTATATCAAGGATGTAAACCATTAAACCAACAACTGCTCCTAGATGAAGAGACCACTTTGCTTGAAATGATTGTTCAATAAATATAATCCAAATATCAATACCGTGATTAATGTTGCGGTAGAACAGAGAGACGGCAACTGAAGAAATAATGAAGCATAACCATATTGATAAGTCAAATGGGGTAAACAATGTGTGCCATCCAAGAGAATCTGTATTTTTAGCAGGATAACAATAGACTGCAACCAAATCATGTGTATATGCTATTGAAGTTAGACCGTCATAATATACATTTGTATTGTTCAACAAAAGTTCTGAATAACCACACATAATGCAAATATGAACTCCGGGCGCAGTTGGGTGTGGATCGTCTGCAACCTCCACTTTACTGAAATTTAATTTCTGTCCAACCAGTTTCAATATGAGGTGTGATGTAAAACACTCAATGGGTCGCACCAACATTTTTTCAGATAAGCAACTTGCCAAACTAGCCGAGATACTTTCACCCGGGGATGTACTGAACAAATATATGGGATTTCCTTGTCCATTCCCATTTATTTTCTTGTTTAGAGTAGAAATGTCGTCCAAATTTTTGGGTGATTCTGCTATAGGCATAATATCTAGCATTGAATCTTCAGCACAAATGTAGCAATGCATCCACCAATAGGCTTCAGTTTGAAGTATCATCGTTGATCGTATTAAAGGGGTCGGCTTAGATTCGTCCGTGTCTTGATATGCGTATCGTAGAGCAGCATATCGAAGAAGCTCCAAAAAGCTGTTGATGTCGTTATCACCGAATCCCAGAAAATTAACGGAGACGATTATATTTTCATTGTATGCGAATGCAGGAGCAGAAAGGAGAGAAACTGTGGCGTTGAGTGAGGAGTTCAACATTAATTTAACGAATACAACTACACACAAGCGATTAAATCGATTCAAATGAAGTAGAGTGCTGTTTTGGTGATTCAAAGTGAAGCGTAAATTATCACCTCTCAGTTCGTCGTCCGCCTGTAAAATTATGTTTTGGTAAAAACTGTAGTTATACGCAAAAATACCGGGTTCATAGTTTGTGCTATGAACATGGTAAGCCAAACAAGTGTCAGGCAAGATTTTTTTTAAGTTCAGCCCATCAGAAACAGAGTTAACTGGTGATGAGTTTGAAATCAAATAAATTGCCGAAACTAAATACACTGTTTCAAGAAGCATTTTTAACTTCACAAGATGTTATGTTTATAGAAAATTAGTTGAAATAAAAGATTATGCTTTCACTCTTGCATTTAGTTTTCGTAAGCTCTCATGTGAGGAAAGCTAACTTTGTAAAAGTAAATTTTCCAAAATGCAGGAACAAGGTATAACTATCATACGTGCCAAACCACAAACCCGATTATTTCTTGGATCTTTTAGGAAAAGCAATTTTTAATCAACAGAATTGGATGTAACTGTTGCGTATTTCTGGTTTCCTCACACAATTTTGAAGCAATGACAAAGGATCTGCAAATGGTTATTGTTAATATAATGCAATACTAGATTTTACATCGGATTAGAAAGAATGACGGACTGGTACACAGTTCTACCTGTGCGTGCTTGGGTCATTGTTTGTGATGCATAAATACAAAATCTAATTGTCATTCTAATCATAACATTTTGTAATTCAATCAACCAAGAACAAATTACATATTATATGACATTACGCAAGCACAACTGGTGGCAGCTATACTCATTTTGACTCGTTTGAAATATAGTATTATTAAGCAGTGTCAGGAAAGATATTGAAATTGTAGCTATCTCTGGGAACAGTTTCGTAAAAATTTAATTCCAGACAGCGCAAAAGAAAATTAGAGGACGAAATTAGTCTGGTGTCTGGTTTGGTGCTGCAGAAAAAGCAATTACAACATGTGTCTACTGTCTACCTAATATTACTACATTGTAAATCTTTAATTACAGTGCAGAAGAATAGAATCAATACCTTCACACTTTTTTAACACGTACTCTATTACTTCTATCTTCATGCTAAGAATTTGTTGGTAGTCTAACTGGGTACCATATCAGTTTCAATCTACACTTACATACGTACAGTTAAAAAGGTATATAATATATATTAATAGATGCCTTTTTTTAGCTGTGCTGAGCTACGTACCGACAACAATTAGGTTTGAAATATCAAGCAGGTAATCGAGAATGCGCACACATGTGGTAAAATTATCCATTCGACACTTCTCCTTCATAAAACAATTCCGCGTCTCATGTAATAATGAACAAGCGAGCATAATGAAATAAGATATCCAATAAATGCCTTTCGAATGCATTCTTCAAAATAAAAAGATGTACATTATTACAGCAGAATAATAGGATCTAAGTAATGGTCCAAAATTATCCGCTAATGGCTATATAATTTTACTTGGCCACACAAGTTGAGATGGGAGTTTTACGAGCTGCTGACGCCTCTTCCTATGTCTTCATGCATATGGGAATGTAGATCTTAGGGAGTTTACCAAATTAGCCACAAAAAGCTCCAATCTCTGGTTATTTCAAAGGCTCACTTGAAAGATACAGACAGGTAGATCAAAGGCAGCAGTGCAGTGCTCAGTATGACGTAACATTTCCTTAGACTAGGTGAATATTGTAATGTTATTACAAGAAAAGTACATATTAAAAAGCATGGTGCGTCCAAAAAAATGATGAGATTTGAAGGATTTGTATTCAAATTGTGACAAAACTGTAAGGATGTTTGACAGCAATTTCAGATGCTGCATCTAAAAATAGTATTTAATAACAGGCATCATAGTCATGATGTTTGATCATTCGCTTTTAACAGCAAGCAATAATGATTACTCGTTTTCATGAAACAGCATTAAAAGGTTAGCGTGTTATCCAAATCTATTTCATAGATTCGTGCTTTATAACAAGCAGTGGTACGTTTATTTGGATAAACGAACAGAAGTGAATTACGCATTTCATAATATAAATAATATGACGCACGGACCAAAGCCTAACCAGTAGCTCAAGTTTGGTTTGGGATTAGATTGAGTGTGTTTTAAGAAGAAAACTAGCCACAGATCCTGAGCAAGAGCTCAGTCTGTCATGGAAAGCCGGCTGAGAACGATCTTTCCCTTGATTCGTTTTTCTGCTCAATTAGTACACACTGCAATATAAGAAAAAGCTAATTATCTGGCAGCACTCAATGTGCATCCCTCAATTTCATATTTCATTGGCAGTTTTAACGTTTCCTCACTATTCCTCCTCACCCTCATTCTCATTGTTTTAAGCAACTGACTGAGAAAACTATTAGGAAAAGGCGAGCAAAAGTCTTTTGGTGGTCTATTTCCTGACATTTCATAAAAGTCAGTCAGTCTGTCTATTTCCTGAAATCTAAAAAAAATCCATTGACTCCATTTACTTAAAAATACTCATCCCAAAAACTGAGCATTTTGTCTTTTATCTACGGTTCAATAAGCTGTTTGCTGTCCCTTGTTTTCTTACCGGACTTCCTGAGACCGTAGCACAACAACAGCCGAATGATTTGCAGGGTAACACGAGAAACAAGAAAAACTTTTTTGTCTTCATAGTTTTTCGTTACTTTTTTTCTATCCTCCTCCTTTTCCACTATCATTCATTATTACCCAAGCTTTACAAATGTTATGTGATACGAGAACATTCATACAACTCCCGAAGCATTAACTCCCTCACTACGACGGCTACTTCCTTACGAGAAAGGATGCCAATCGTATGCACGCATGCACAGAGCACACTATATATCGATATCAATATTTCCTCAGAAATTTTGAACATTTTGATGCATAGTAAAAAACCACCTGCTAAAACAAACAGGAGGAAAAGTTTTTTTTAAAGCAAAGCAGGTTGTTCGAAAAGGGCCACCCATAGAGTCGTGATTTTTAGAAAGAAGACCCCACACGTCGATCTTGTGTGTGGTCCCCTTTATATCTGCTTTAGGAGGCTGAACCCTAATGTAAATGTGCATGTGCTGGTGCTGTTTTTGTTATTGATGATGATGATGTTGCTCGAGCTTGTATATGAGTAATACACATTTTATGTTGTTGTTCTCCTATGTATAATGTTTGGTGACTTACATGATACACATTTCTTCTCATTTTGTTAGCTTGCTCCTGCTTGTGCTGAAGTTCAGCAAAAAATAAAATATCTGTGTCAGGAAACATGCTCATCAGAGTCGTAAGAACATTGAGCAGATATGTGGTTATACAAGAAATTATATGCTGACTATAATAATATAATGATGAGACGCATCAGAGGAGTTATGCTGGCAACTCATGAAACGATGGAATACAGACATTAGCCCTACCCAATATACGCAAAGTTTAGTTATGCAGCATAACTTTTGCCGTCTTCATTTACGTCGATTGTGAGAATGTCTTCTTAGTTCCAGTCGATTATGGAACCAGCAGACCATTGCTTATGACATGCCTGCACTGCATTGTGTTCTACCTCTACACACGTTTTGTCCATCAAACAACAATTACAAAGTATGTAGCACTATTTTCTTTCCCAATTCCAATGGAAGAAAAAAAACTTTTAAAAGAGGTATATAATAGTCAATCCAAAGGAAATGGGACACAAAAGCAGTTTTCAATTAAGATGCCTAGTTTCTGTAGACGGACGAGTAACAACATTATTACCCGTCCTGCCTTTATGGGCAGTAAAAAAGGACCCACGCCTTGGATGGCGGTTGACATGCGTTTCGATTGCCCATTCCCATGCCTAATGTGGTCACTAATTCCCTTTTTCTTCTTACATACTTT
>JAQGAP010002071.1:0-16576 GCA_034697805.1 Orchesella bifasciata | reverse complement strand
ATAGCTATTGGTTGTTGAGTTGAATTGGAAGTGTTCTTGACAGCAGGTTTCTAATTTTCCATGCATTAATAATAGATTGGATTGAGCTGGGTATGAATTCAGTTTGAAATTTAACTGCTTTTTACCACCTGACTCTATGAATTTAAAATTAGCTACGAGCTCCATTGCTTTATTAGTATCGGAAGCATATTGACATTTATTACAAAAAATTTATTATTACTTTTTATGTGTTACACCAATTTACAACCAAAGTTTATTATTTAATCTGTAGTTTAACTAGGAACAGCATTTATGTAATATCTTCAGAAGGAATCAACATCAGACAAATTTTGATTGGTTGGTTCATCTCGTTTTCGTAAGCGTTAGGTTTTTACAGGTTTGCATTAAGCTCCTGTTAAAATTCGCTGCATGTGCCCTACTGTTCTGCTTAAGTTTGTTTTATTCAAGTCTTAACTGCTGAAGGGAATTTTTCGATACAATTACATACACCACTGATTCTGATCGGTATGGAATCCTCCACGTCAGGTCGTACTAAATGTTGTTCCTTTAACTGATCATTACCAATAGATTTTAACTGCATTAAAGGAAAATTCGAAATGCACACCTGCATCAATACGGTTCAATGTTAGTGGTATTAATTGGTTGAATGTTTTTATGCGTTGTTCAAAAGCCACCAGATTTTTAATTTTTAGAAAAATAATATAGTATGAAATTAGATTAGTCATGTGAATTGTTTTAAGAACAATGGTGGATAGCATGTTGCTCATTATATCACTAGTTTTAAAAGTCTTGTTTAATAAATGCTCATACTAGTTATAACTGTCGTGCGGAAAGTTATCAAAAGTCCAGTACGAAATACGTGTTAAGTACGTTTGTTCGCAGTTTCAGGAACTACATGGACGTACAATGCGGTTGCTAGTTTTGAAGCTTTTATTGGCATCCAAAATCTATGATAGTCCTTAAGAATAAAAACGCCAATTAATTATATACACACGCATATTGCTAAATTTTACAACGATTTTAAGATACTAACAACGAGTAGATTTTTGCAAATATAGTTTGCTTGAGTAAAATGACTAATTCCAAAATCATAAACAAATAATAATTATTGATTACTCTAGGTCAGTTGAAGTAGATGGTAGTTCATGTATATCTATTATTACTGTGTACTGCATAATTTAGGTTTTTAATTATTCACTATTTCACTAACAGTCCGACCTTCATATTTATTTACTTCAGTTTTCTCCAATTCTCTCAACCACTTCCATTCTCTCCCAAACTCTCAACCTTATTAAATGACACAGTCAAACTCTTGGTATTTTTGAGTGGGAAGCAGTAGGAGTCCTTATCAGAGTTTGATCATTTATTATTACTTACCAAAGAGTCATGGAACCAGCAAAGAATCCTTCAAGAGAGACAGCATCCTCTTCTCTGCATAGTTCATGTCTTTTTAATCACCAGCAGGAGGACAAACCTGAGTACGAGCTCCATAGCTCCATAATATTTCTGGGGTCATCTGATTCTGATCATCAACAACAACCAAAAGAATGCATGCATAACATCAAGCAATGCTCATCATCATGATCCCGAGGTTGAGAGAGTGAGTCTCGCTTTTCAAAAAACTACGAAGAGTCTCTCACTCACAAGGGTCGTGACACATATTACCACCAACTTTCTTAACAAACATACAGCTATCCCAAGCCCAGTTCATTATATATCCAGCCTTCTCCTTCAAAAAATATATCTACATCTCCAGCTTGTTATTGTGCATTCATCCATACTTCAAACTATTATTAATCCCTTTTCTAGGCAGCATCATTAATAAAAGCATCTCTTTGAAAAGAAAAGCCATATTTATTTTAGGCAAAGTTCAGCTCAGCCAAGTGGCATCAACAAAATAAGCAACTGAGCATTAACTGGGATTGCAATGACAAGTTCTCAGCAATTTCTTCCCTTTTCTTTTCCTCCTTTAGTTTAGTATGCAGGTGGAGATATAAAATCCATGAGGACACACTTGTGTGTCTTGTCTCGACGGTAGATATCCAACTGTGATATTTAATTAAGAAAAAAGATCCTTTTGGATCATCGCATCATCTTGAAGCAAGTGGAATCTCCTTATTAACTTGGTTGGTCTTGTTAGTTATCCAGCCGAATTATAAGAAGAAGCTCAGTAAAGTTCCTCGGCTGATGATTTTGGTGATTGCATAACTTTTTTTCAGAGCTTGACTTGACATTCCCTTTAGTTTATGCACGCATTACATTGCACCTCACTACCCTGATGATTGTGATTACAATGCTGATAATTTTACAACCTCGGCTTTCACGCAGTCAGCAGAGTATTAAAAAATATAATGTATGCATAACTTTTGGCTACGGAGGCAAAAGGTATTGCTCCTTTGAGGTGACTAGTCATTTTATCATCGATACATCCTAAATGAGCAACCAGCAGTGGGTACAATACCAAAAAGCCACTGCTGATTTCAGTAATAACTACCTGCTCTCCTCTCACCCAGCTCACAATTACTGTATTACTTAAATCAAAAATAATGAATGTGTTCTTTTACACTCCAACTCGGTTGCTGCCTTTTACAACTTTAGAAAGAGCAAGACGAGCAACTAAGGAGATTGGGTTACTTTTTATTATTCACCTTCATAATCGGTTGCCCATCCATATCTTCCGTTTGATCAGCATAATATCATCTTCTTCTTGGTGGAATATTGAACGACCGATACCGATGAACGTTCCATACTTTCTTGTAGTAACTTATCTCAATCATGGTGAGTTGCTCGTCGTCTTCTCTTGGGATGCGCACGTTTTCGTTGTTGCGTTACTTATTATGGTGATTACTTTGCCATGAAGACCTTGAATTTATAATCAGGATAACAATGACCAATGATCAAAATGTCAAACATTCATCTTTCTATACGTTTAGTGAGTGAATGTGGATGTATATAAGAGTCTTTCTTTTTTAATGCCGGCAATCTCCATGCATAATATTTGATAATGAACAAATCGACAGGACAAGACTCTCTGTGTGTGTATGGATGCGTTCGTTCGTTAGGTTTTTGATCTGATATCTGCAAAAGTAATGGGTGGATGAATGATATCTCAAAATCTTTGTCTTCGGAGAAGAGCAACATCGCATATGAGATGAAAACAAGGTTGGAGCTTGGACTTGGACTGAGGAGTCGGCTACAATGCTAAGCAGGGAACAGTAAATGCTGTATGTTGTGATTGTGAAACATGAACGGCTTCATTCATCAGAAACTGCTATAAAAACAAATCGGTATAGTAGACAAGAGAGTTGATGTTTTCTGACTTTTTAGTCGGAGGAATGATGATGATGATGATGATAATATGATGAGAGGAGCCAATCAAATCAGCAAATGAAAAGAAGTTCAATAATCCTTACACCAAATCAAACTCGGGAAGTCAAAGCCAATGTCATGGTGTTAATGATCTTGGCTCTCTTGTGTTTTTGCTGGGTTGAGGCTCGACGAGAGGAGTATTCGTCAACGGAGATAAGGTTGAGGAACGCGATAAACGAAAGAGGTGAGACGCTGACTGTTGTGATGCGATCAGAAGAGTCAGTAGATATTACATGATGTTGAAAGAATGGTTTTATGGGGAAGAAATTGATACGCATTTATTTATTGCACAAAAAACATTAAATAATATGGAATAAAAATTGACAAAACTTATGTTGAAATTCTGCTCCACAAATAATTTTTGTTTTCTAATATTTTTAAATACACTTAATATAGGTGACTGATGCAGTGTAGTCTCATGGTGTTGTATTTAAGGTACAGAATTGTAGTAAAATTCGTCAATTTTACATTCTTTCTAATATTATTTTTAAAAAACCCCTCCTTCATTCACAGCAGTAACTGGCGAATTTCACCAACTGGAAACCACGCCACTGTAAACATTTGATTACTTGCCCACCCATTTATCTTTCATACTTTTCCCCCACTTTCCATCTTAAACAGGCATAATATCCCAACTTTGTATGAATATGAAACAGTCTTTAACGCATGACGAAGCATAATTTTTATCTTCCCTCTGTGCTGTACTACTGCTCTTATGCATTCTTTTGAAAAAAATTCCCGATGAAACTCTCTTTCTTTAAACTTTTACTAAAGAATTTGCACATTTCCCGCATTAAAATAAATCTTGAGGAGTAAGTACAGAGCGTTAATGTTCCGGAATGAGTTTTCACACCACATACAACACACACTCAGGCTCCCATTCACCACACCACACGATTCTTCTTAAAAAACGAATTATCTATGTATATTTACTGCGGACATTAGACACATACGTGCTCACATTTCTCTCAAACGCTCGGCAAAAGAAATGTTCAAATTTTAAGAAAAACTCTTAATGTTGTACACATTTACTTCACTTCATAGATTACATTGCAACGAGGAAACGGAGAAACGGGGCTTCACAGCATATTTATAGAAGTTCAAAAGCATACTAATTCAAACATTAAAAGTATAACGTGTCGTTTTAGAGAGAAAAGGGAGCTGGGAAAGAAACGTTGTAATTTATCGCTTTCACATGCAACAAACATTCACACATGCATACATACATTCGTCCTTACCCAAATAACTGAATGTATGAATAAAGAGAATATTATAGATGTAGATATACAATACTAGTCAGTTCATGAAGCAGAAAGAAAAAGGAAGACGGAAAATAAAACCACGTTCTCAGCAAAATCCAGTTTAGAAACAGGGGAAATGAGAGGTTGTAACGAACTTGGAGACATTCATAAAACACTTTGTATTCAAGTTGTTTGGATGGTCGCTCACATACTTTAGAATTGTACTTTTTAATTGACATTTCAGCTGAATTCTGTATTCATCATTTCAACGCCAAAACTATATCATACAACGAAAAATATAAAACCTATCGTAGGTAGGTACGTACCCTTGCAGTCTTATGCAGTTAAAATTACAAGGTAATGAATTTTTACCGAAAAGAATTTTCTCTTAAGAAGTTAGACGACACACGCATTCCCACTTTTCTGTGATCACTTTCCTTTCCAAACAATAGAAATTACGTAACTGCTGAGGAGGAAAAAAACGGGCGGAAGATAAACTGAATTAGTTGGAAATTAATTGGAAAACTCTCCGTAGCCGCTTTCCTTTCGAAATGATCTGTTATATAAACGTATATCCCTTTGCATAAGGTATATCTCGAGAGTACAAAAAGTCCTCTCAAGTTTTTCCCTTTTCTCTTCTCCTCCCGTCTTCGCTCCTAGAAAGGCTGATCAAAAACAATGAGTTAGAAAAGCAGAAGAGCATAAAATGAGATGTTGAGATGAGCTTTCATCGTTGATCTTTCTTCAAGGTTTGCTTATTTCGCCTCCACCTTCTCCGTTCATTATAACTCCGTGCATAGATGTAGGTTGTTAAGCTGCTCCCAGATAAAGTTACATATATTAACAGTGACTACTTACAAAGCTGGGCTCTTTCTTCATCTGTGTATTATTAAATGAACACGTGGTGGCTTGGCATGGCATGGCGTAATAACTTTCCAACTAATGGAATCCATTGAGAAGGCGAAGGGAAAACAGGCGAGTTTTCTCTCTCCTCAGAAGTTTGTAAGAGGAAGCATAAGTAGATAGAGAACAACAAAGCGAGACAGAAGGTGATGTGGAGATGATGAAAGTATATTCCCAACCCAGACCCTCTGAACTAGAAGGAAGATGCTGCGAATTAGCCCGGAATCAAGTGTAAACAGACGGAAACACCAGACCAAGACCAGCAGCTCTTGAAGAGAAAGGAAGAGTAAAGTAGTCTAAATAAAGAAAGTGAAGACTTTTCTTTAATTATTGGGATCCTCCACAGTAGCCGCCTCAGTTAACCCAACAACCGACTAAACATGGTTAATGATTCTTTTTCTGAAATGAAACCATATGGTAGGCACAACTATGTACATAAAATACCTAGCTAGCTATCCCGCCTCTCATCTCATCATCCCGGCGTGATAAACTAAAATGGTTGAAGCATAAGGGACAAGCTTCCTTCGGAATGAGAAGAAGAAAGCAGTGGAGAGAAAGAAAGTAGCTCAATAGCAGCTCTTCTGCTGTTGCTTATAGCGTTTCTTTTTCTTACGCTGGTTGGATTGAGGTTTGGGTGTTCCACTTCTTCTTCTTTCCTACTCCACTTTTATTCCGGTGATGATGTGATGAAAGCGATCCCTTGCTTGTTGTGCGTATGCAACTCCCTCGTTGATTTCTCTCTGAGAAAGAACAAGAACGCAACATATTTTGTGGATCTGCTACTACTTATGATATCATCAGGAGATAGTTAGTTAATGTCTCTCCATAATATGCATGTACATCGTTAGGGAATATTCATCAGGAGGCTCGCTCTTGGATCAATTCCCTACAAGGGAAAGGTTGAAGTTGATGATACATCAAAGCTGCGTACGGCACCAGGCTCAAGTTTTTATTTCAAGAACACATTAACTTTGTCATCTGTGAAGATGTTTAGTGATGCGTGGAAGGCTACTTCTCCCGATTTTTGCTACAAACAAACCCTCACCTTCAACATGATGCCATGTGCGGGATGAGAAACCCTTAACGATGATGATAATGAAGGAGAGAAGGAGCCAAGAAGGTATAAAAATGTATATTGTTGATGGTTTTGGTGGCGGTGATGTGATGTGGTGCGGAGGAGACACATCGCCGCGTCATCAAAGTGATTGTGATTGTGTGCTTGTGCCGGTCAAAAAAATCTCGTAATTTCCAGCGTCTTTCCATTTCTTCCACTTGGCTCATCATCATTAGGTGCTCTGATGTATGTGATTATACTCTCCGGTGCATAATGGGGAGCTGCTACTGGTTTTCTGCACACAACGCGGTGTGGTTTGGCTCGTTGGCTACTTTTGAAGATGAAAAGGAAGATAAAAATAAAATAGTTTTCAAGTTTTTTCCCCTGTGTTAACGATCTTTCATTAAATTTTGTTAGATGATGAGTCATTTTCTATCCAACCGTATTTTAAATAATTTAAAACATTTTTATCTTCTTTTTCTGCAAATTATGGAGGATGTTGTTGTGTGGTTTATATTAAATGGGATGCCACAACAATTTTGCGAGTGCTGACGATGCTGACCCCTTGTCAATTTATAAATGGTAGGCAGCCAGCCAAAAAATAGAAGAAAGGAATTATAATGAGTGTACACACTCAAGTGTTGTGCTGAGCTGTCTGTCAGCACATCATTAGCGTGATGTGATGTGATGAGTTGAATTGATGCTGCTACTTAGTTGCCATTGTTGAGTCAAAGTACTTAAGACTTGTTGAGCACTACTTGCCAAAGCTTTTTACAGAAGAAAGTGTTTCTTTGATTTTTATGTAGAGTGATTCAGCAACTCACAGCAAAATATGAAGAAGCTAGGTAGCTAAAGAAGAAGCACGGGCTGTTAATAAGCAATTCACTAAACCAACGAAGTGAATGATGCAGATTCAAAACGGATGTAGACTCACCACCCAAGACTCCATGGTGGATTAAGTCATTCTAATTCTACGGAAACAGAATTGTCTGGATACGTGCTCGAATGACCCCAGTGGAATATATCTTTGTGGATATATGACTACGAATTAATTTCAACGCCGACATTAATTAAAAAATATAAACTTAAAATGTTTATACACAATAGATCCGTTGATGATATGATATTATGATGATATTATGAATGATATTAATATATTAGTGAATTTTACACAAGGTAAAGGATTGCCATTTTGGGAATTAAAGTCCCAAAATCTGAGTAAGGTGACTGACTTGGCTTGTGCATCCCATTTTGTACAAAAATAGTTACTCCTTCGTGATGCACGAACTCTTTCTTTTTATTCACATCCCATTTTCGTGTTTGTTGTTTTTTATCGTTTCATTTTCTTCTTCTTTATATACAATCAAAGTTCAGTGAAGTACTCATTTTTTCCTCGTCGATTGAAATGAAATTGACATGTAAACATGACTAACGAGCAAAGTACACAGATTGTTGGACACCGAATTGAACCATTTGTGTTTTAAAATTTAGACATATATGAATAACTACTTTCCCCAAAATATTGGGTTTCGACGGACATTTTTGTATCCGTGGCAACGGATTGAATTTTTGAAAACGCCCGTACCCAATGCATTGTTTAATTTTATGAAAATTCCAAATTTTCCAAATTTTTGTCTAATTTGATGTAACTCTTCCCTTCAACATGGTAGAGCTTAAAATGAAATATTTTCCACAGTTTTTTACCGTTTTTCACAAAAATTTTGAAAATTTTAAATTTTCAAAAAACTGCAGAGGGGGGACCCTTCTTACTTTGAATTTTCGCGTGTTAATTTGCATAAGGTTTGAGCAGGTTTTGAAAGTTGTCATTTTCAAAAATTCAAACCGTTGCCACGGATACAAAAATGCCCGTCGAAACCCAATATTTCGGGGAAAGTAGTTATTCATAGATGTCTAAATTTCAAAACACAAATGGTCCAATTCGGTGTCGAACAATCTATGTACTTTGCTCGTAAGTGCCAATAATTATTAGCCTTATTAATCAAAGGGCTTGCGCAAGAAAGCCATAGGTGATCAACCAACAGGCCAAAGCCATTGTGTTCTTTAGTTCTTCCCCTGCATGTAACTTTCTACACGTGGCGCCGCCAGTCTTGTTGAACCATCTATTTACGAGGTAATTGTAGCAGACATTCAACCATAATGAATAATTTTCTCTTACGTGTGCATGCCGGCCGATGCCAATAATATCAAGTTGTTTTTGCAATAAAGGAGCCAATCACGAGCTCTCATCCTCCTCCTCTTTCGATATGAAAATGAATATACAAACCATTTTAGTGAACATTCTCCTAATTGTAACGATATGATGATGATGCTGAATTATAAGAAAATCAGAATCAGATTTGCTAATTCTATAATAGCCCCACCATCTCATCTTTTGCAACAAATATAATCTAGCATTTTGCATATTAAACACATTTTTCCTCCATTGTCACACATCAGAGTCGGCGGGGCGGTCGTGACTGACTATTTTCGCAGAGGTTGAGCACATGCCATCATTATTATCATTATATTGATGTCAGCCGTAAATGAAAAGAGTTGCTTGAAACATCAACTCAGCTCAGCTCCTCTCTCGCTCGCTCGCCATCATCAATAAAGAACGGTGCCACTATTGGAGTTTGAGTTTATTGCTCTGCATTTATTGATAATGAGGAAATGTGTATAAAAAGTCATATATTTTATCAGCATACATGCAATTCTGCGCTCGACTACTACTGCCAGCTCATCAAAATTGGAGGGGATTTGGGCTTAGTTACAGTAGTTAATACTGTTACTTATTACTACAAACTTCGTTAGACCATGTTATTACCGATGGGCTACTGATGTAGCTCCTATATACCGCTTATCTTCATATAACTCATAAATTACAAAAGTACAAGAACAAGACTCCGTTTCTCCCTTAGCCCGCAAATCAACCTGAAAGGAGGAACGAGGACGATGACAGTTACGGCAGCTTTTCATATTGTACCTCAGCCAAAGCCAGCCACCTGAATGCTTGTGTTCTCTATGTATTTTTCGTCTGATCTAATTTTGTCTATTCTGAATTAAAACGGTTGGCTTTGGATTTGGCGTTGGAGTTAGTCATATATGCTTGGTGTGTTTGTCGATAATATTTTTCTTTCTATAATAATTCTGTACACAAGACATATTAAATCTAATATCTTGTCTGTGACGAGGAGCGAGAGAGAAGAATACACAAATAATAATAATATGCCATTTATGGATATCTGTCTTCATATAAGGTTGACAGGAGGATCTCCTACCAAACAACCAATCTAATTCATAATAGCAAACAACCACCGCACATAAAAACCATCAGATATGGCTCGACTTGGCTAAGTATATTAGTAATAATGCATACGCATGCATCCACACATGTGATGTGATGTGAATAAGGAGGAACTAAACGAGGGAATGGTACACAATTAATGGGAAAATGTTGGGGTGGCAGCATATGAATTCCAAATCCGAAAAGAATGTTAAAAAAGTGAAGGTGCCGAGCAGCATTCATGCCACACACCAGCTTGGCTTGGTTTTGGCTGACACTACTTTAATATTATTATGAGAAACGAGAATGTATGGCCCGAGAAAAAAAAATGTCGACCGCTTGCTTCTCATTTACCCTTCTTCTTTCCCCAAAAAAAGTGAACGAAACCAGGTGAACTTGTCTTCGTCATATCTAATCATACATGTTATGTTTTGATATGATATTCAGGTCTCTAGTTTGTGCCGTAGTCGAATCCAATATGCACAGCGACAAGACGAAGAAGGAACGTGCTTTGAGGATGAATGAAATGGGATGATGAAAGCACACCAGTTTTTTTATTATCTCGAAAAAGAAAAGAAAGGGAAGAAAAGGCAAATAATTTCCTGTGAAAGAGACACCTGGCCGCTGGCTTCAATCAATAATTAAGTTTGGTAATTAGTAATATTCTGATATTAGCATATTTCTTATAGGCTGTTCCCCATTTGTTCTCCTTTTCTTAGAAGAAGAAGAAAGAAATTATGGGCTTTCATTTTATCGGAAACTTTTTTGGGTTATAATAGAGAGCGGCTAAATATAGGGTATCTCTCCAATCTATGGCTATCTCCAGTGAGTGATTTACATACAAATTGTGAGAGCAAGCCAAAGCCAGGCCAAGCACGAACCCCAATATCAACGAGGAGATATTAAAATTGTGAATTGCATACATGCTAACTCAAGTTTTAATATTGGGCTGTGCATGCATCCCACAGCTCTAGCCAAGCACGATATGTTGAATATTAATGGGAGGAAGGAAAAAATAATAGCAATTACTGAAAAATTCAGAAATACCAGCCACCGATAGGACCGATTTTCACCTGAAGTAAGAAAGGCATACCTATCTATTCAAACATATTAAATACAATATGGATAGTTAATTGTCATGTCGTTTAGCATGTGCAAGAATATTTTAAGTCAGTTTAGTTCCCTCCACGTCACCAGCTATGCTGGTATTGATTTTAGGACAAAATGCAAATGGTTGAAGGATTTTTTTCTCTCTTCATGAATATTATGAGATTATAGGCTAAAAACAAATCAGGATTTTTATGATTTCATCCTCATTATTTCCGTCCCTAGTAAAGTACTAGTAGAGAAGCGAAGAGGAAGCACTAGTTTGGCTTCTTTTGTCATGGACTTTGTTAGAAAGGAGCCATTTTGTCATTTTGGGTTTAGATTCTCAACAAAAAAACTGCTCTCTTCGTATTATGAACTTACATGCGCATATGAGCTCCACAAAAACTATTTCTAATTACCAATCATAAACTACAATAGTGACAGATGGTAATGTTTAATTGATGCAGTACTTACTACGAAACTGTACAAGTATTCGTATGGATATGGATGACACTTAAAATGTCGCATGTTGGGATGCGTTAGGAAGGAACAAAAAAGATAAATTTATTTGGATGCACAATACTTGTACAGCTGCATCACATCCATTCTCTCCTCGTAGCGTCTGATATCAGTCGGGTTTGGGTTTTATTACTCCTGCTCCTCTTTTTTCTAATAATCATCAAAACATGCAATCCACATATGTACATGAGTATATGGCTATGGTATGACATTAGACGAACATTAACTTAACATCGCATTACATTACAAGGGATATCCCACTCTTAATGGAAGTTGATGTGGAGCTTCTTCTTCTTTTTTCATTCCATATCTCATATTTGTAAACAGATGACATTCTAAGGGTGGTGCATTATTATTATGGTGGCGTGTGTGTAGTGTGTGCTCTGCACATTAGATTCTTCTGGGTAAAAAAATAAAGGAACAAGTTGAGACGAGATGAGGAGATGAGCAAAGCGTAAAGACAGACATTTACGTAAGAGAGAGAGAGAATGAATGAATGACTTGAGTGAGGAAAGATTCCGATGATGTGTATGTGTGCTTTTCCTTTAATAGACAAAGAAAAGAGGAGAAGAGCAAGCGAAGGAAAGTCAGCTTGCAAAGCATCCTCGTTCTCTTGTGTACTTTATTTTCATTCTTCTTTTTTGCCGTGTCATTTATGTGTGTAAAATAAAAGAGAGGACGAGGCAGCAAGCAATAAATTCGGGGGCTGAAGACAAAAAAATATTAATCCACTTTCTTTCCGGTCTTTTTCGACGGACATATTCATATAAATAGGGAGATGCTTATTGTGTTCGGGTGGAGCATAAACTTATGAAATAATTCCATGACTTTTATTGTTTCCTCTTGTTCTATGGGACTTAATGCTGTTGGGTTGTATACAGAAGAATGAATGTGTGGAGATAGATGGGCTGATGACGGGTTGGAGAGTGAGGACTGGGGAGAGAGTGAACGTGGTTGTTTTAAATGGGTTACAAATAGAGAATCTAGATATACATACTTTTGGGAACAAGAAGCGTTTGGGATTGCAAAGAGTCAAATTATTTTAAAATAAAAAAAAATTTTTTTTAAACAAATCAGAAAAATTGGACAACAATTATCAAAAATGGCGCTTAGTGCAATTAAAAAGCTATTTTTAAATTTTTTACAAAAAGTATTTCCAACAATATTTAATAGATCCGTAAGGAGACCAGTATTCGACATAAGTAATATCGATTCTAAATGTTTTTGTTTAAAAATTACGCATTCAACATCCGCCACACAATCATCAGACTCATCCTAAAAATTCAGAAGACAGATTGGCTCAAGCATCCACCTCCAACATGAGCCATTCCATTAAGCAATTTGGATTAGACTAGTGAGCTTCTGTCTCATCACATCACGTCACCATCGTAGGTATTAAATGGAGCTGCTACATACCTACATATTTCCTTCCCTAATACAACACCTTCTATTCTCTTCTCTCATCATTCTCCAAGCCGTTAAATTCTTGCTCCAGCTTTGACTCCTTGATCTCCAACTCCAACCTTCAGTTTTTTTTATCCCACCCAAGAAACACAGCTCTCTCGTGATATACATATACATAGCTCTCTTCTCACTCAACTCAAGTTCCACGACTACGAAGACAGAGCTCATCCTTCAAATTCCATTCCAACCAGAAGCAGCTAGCTCTCTCGCATTTTCTCCTCTGCTCGACTCTCTCAAGTGAATATTATTAAAATCGAAAGGGCTACGGAATTGTGAGTGGTTGAATGGTTCAGCTCGGCTTAGAGTGAGTGACGGAATGTAATGCAATCTAGTCAGTCACTGTGATCATTTACTTAAACTCATCATGCTCAAAACAAGCTCGTCTTCTCCATCTATATAAGGATGGGTTGGACTTGGAGTTGGACACAAATAAGATGAGCAGGAGCGAGCAGCAGTAGTTAGTAGATAGCTTCTTGGATGATGTTGATTTGATGACTCTTCCCTCATTAATCAAGAAGGTAAAAAAGGACTAGCGCTAACTAATAAAACGATGCATATATTCAATCCCCTGGAGTGTCTCAAGCTAGACCATTTACACAGTATACCATCCTATCAAATCACATCACGTCACGCTCTTTCTCGTCGATATTAATTCAAATCGAAACGAAGTGCTATGAGAAAAAGGAGTCGGAGCTTTTATGAAAATGAGCAGCAAACGTCGATGTTGATGAGGATGATTCCTTCATTAGAGAATTAGAGTTGACTTGTCTAGTTACCCAACTTTATTACTCAACCCGAAAACTCGTCATGACTGACTAGCACTGAGCAAGGTATAGGTATGCGCTGCTTGCTGCATGACTCTGAGCGTGTGTATGTAGATTAGATTAGATTTTTTATGAGAACAGGTGTGCTTTGTTCCTCATCGTCTTGACTAGTGTGTGTGCTCTCCGTTAATGTTTAATGTGAGTCGAAAAAACTGGCTGCTAAGTCGAGTTATGAGTGGCTCCAACTTGGGTTAATTCCCTCCTCCTTCCTCTTCATTTGCATAAGAGGCAGCCACTAATTACACACGCCTTCCTCGTGTTCAGAGCAGAGAGTTGTTCGGCTCTGCTCCCTGTATGTTATGTAAAAAAGTTAGAGTAGACGAGAGTTGTAAAGAGAAAAGGCTTCTCATTAATTAAAACGCGAATCAGCAGCTCCCCACCGCTTTCCTTGTTTCTGTCGACGAGTCAGCAAACTTGACTCGGCAGAAGGAAGCCCAATGAAATGAGCGAGTTGGAGTTGGAATTAAAGTTGGGATGATGATGATGACGATGATGATAAAATGAACATAGACTCTCGTTCTGCTTCAAGCCATGCGCTACCATATTACATGTTCATTACAACCATGCAGTTTCCTCATTATTATAACGTACATGAAAAACTTAACTAGTTCTTTTTCTCCAATAATGCAATGCCTTTCCTCTCTCTCTCTCTCTTTCACTAACGAACGTAATTTTCTGGCAGACAGGTTCTTTTTTTCGCAGTCTTGTTTCGCATTAGCCCGAGCTCAGGTAAGGAAAATCACAATCAGGATGGTTGGCTCTGTGCATACAATTTTCATGTACAAATTATTTTCTAAGCCCTTCGTTTTCCTCCTAGCTCTTGGCTCCTCTGTGTTTCGCGTGCTGCTGACACATCGTTCTCAACTTTGTGGATGTACCTTAATTTCGACTAGCTAGTAGTCGCTTGCATCTCATCATCATCAATCCCAATTTCCATAGAACAAGGAGAGCGACTCTGCTACTGCTTCTGCAATGTGCTCACGGTCTTACCTCATGCAACGCTGTAAATACCAATACAAATTAAGCTATTAATTTAAGACTATACCAACAACCCACTAGCAACAGCGTAGACTCTTTTGTTCTGTTTTCGTTTTCCTTGTTCATTGTTCCTCCAAGGCATCTAATTTATTTTGTGAATAATAGGCTGAGTTCTGGACGTACGTAGTCGCTATGCCATGCACAACTTCCTTTTCTCTGTGAAGAATGTAAAGAAAGCTCGTTCCCTGGAATTTTGTGAAAAGGTAAGACCGGTGGTGATGGAAGGAGAGAGGAAAAGGAGAAAGAATAAAACGGAACAATGGAACTCCCTTTTTAATAGCCATTTTTGCAGGTTTCCCTTTCATTTCATTAGCATTTCGTTTCCTTGTCGGAGAGAAAACAACGCCAACCTACCTAGCTACAATTATAGATAAACATGAGTGAAGGAGAGAGAGTGGCAACCGGAGAGTTTTGAAAGAAAAGAGAAACTCCTAAAACGTACAAAATTCATGTATTGTATATAGCACGGGTTTGTGCACAGTTTCATGTATGTATTGCTTCGCAGATTGGTTTCCTTTTTGGTTTTTTTCAACGGTTTTTCCAAAATATCAGTAGTAGTTACTCCGTTGTGAAAGTTGATAATTGCATTTTCTAACCTAGAATTGATCTAAGACATTTCCTGGTCACAATCTTCATAATTTTTAAATATAATAAGAAATGATTATTCATAAACACCGCCTAACTGCAACATTTATGTCTCTTCCTTTTCATGTAAAATTATTTGTCATTACTAAAATTACCAGTGTCAATGCTATCTTACATTCTTTGTATTCCCCTTATACGTGAACAGATCTCTGCGTCAAAACTGCTGAACTTTATTTTCATTTTTCGGAAGTCTGCTACTATAATTAAGTAATTGGATGGGATTTTGGAAGGATGCGTAATTAACAGAGTGGGAGAGATATCCCTCTTCTTCTCATCGTTGAGAGAAAACTTAGACAAACAAACTTGAAGAGAGCATCAGTAGAGCCTAACAAGGCAAATAAGACCATTTTTTCAAGAGCAGCAGGCAAGCAGCTTATAGAAAGAGAGGATTCATATACCCACTCATGCAACAAGAAAAGTCACGACACGCAGACATGAGATATGGTTACAACTGTCTGCTTCTTTTTTGAGCAGTTCACAATCAGTATCAGCTAAACTTTTTCCATGAGATTGCATAAAAAGATTTGAAACATAATGCACAACAACTCCATATTATTTTCTCATTTTGTTTGTGACCCGTTGATGAACTTTTGCTCTTCTAAAATAGTTCACGCCGCTGCCTAGCCTGTTAAACCTGGGTATTAATAATCACTTAATTTTAATCAATCGTGCATTGTTGTGATTTGATCGAAAAGCCCACCTTAAAATCATTACGTGTGGCCCACACTCATTCCTATTGTGGGGCTGTGATTATCAGTTGATTCAGTTCACTAAAATATGCATTCTTTTCATTATCATTTGTCATGCATCAACAGTCATGATGATTCATATAATGTGGGTTGGTTTTGGTTCTGGGGTTCTCTATTATAACAGTTGGATATTTTTGGATGGAAGATGTTAAAAGTCAAAGCAAAGGAAACTTCGGTAGAGTTCATGTGACAAAAGAAAGGAATGAGATGAGAATGAGATGATGAGATGATGTGCACCACAGCGGAAGATTCCAAAAAGGGTTTGAATTGAAGAGTCGATCGTTTTGCCATCACATCAGCAGATCGTGTACAGCTGCCTCCTCTATTCAAATGAGATCGACAAGTAAAGTCAGCGCAATTCAATGATTCAGCAGGTTGGTTTTTAAACTAGTTGAAAA
>JAQGAP010002070.1:0-16581 GCA_034697805.1 Orchesella bifasciata | reverse complement strand
CACAGCTATTCTTTCAATGAATTCTATATGAAATAATACTTTAAACCAAGCTTGTTACATCTGTTTTTTAAATTAAATTTTGATGATATTGAATTGGAAATTTTAACAGTTCTAATTTTTGGTTCTGTTTTTGATAAAATCTGATGAAACTCAAACTTAGCAAGCGTCGTCTTCAAATATCAAAAGCCATATTATAGTGTATACCGCAGCAAAGAACTAAAACGTCAGCATTGTCAAGAATATACATACATTATGTGTGCATCTTCTGAGGTCAATTTTTGACACCGTAAAACAACAGATTCTAAAGTAATCTACTTTTTCTGAAATGTTTACCTCCCGAGAATCGGGAATACTTCATAAATAAGCCATTAGATGAGAATGAGACGTTGAAAGTTTCCCTTTTTGGCTTGCCTTTGAAACGTTATATAGCTGCATCATCAAAAAGCAAAAACGTAGTATCTGGAAAGATTCCAACACGACCAAAGTCATTTCGCAGGTCTTGCATTGCGTATTAAAACGTTTGATCAGACACGTCAGTGTTCTTTTGTTATCCATGCTTGGCCAGTTAGACTTACCCATCTAACTGGTACGTAGAAATATATGTACATGTATTATGAACGTATGCTATATTTATATAGATATTGGAATATGGGGTAGTATATACGTTGGGTCTGTATAGTTCAACAGGGAAGCCATACAATATTCATGAGCACGTGGTGCACACTTCTGAAAACAGCTTATCAATATGATCTCCGATGAAAGAATTTCACGTTGAATTTTTTGAAGAAAAAGGGTACGCAGAAGGTTAAAATCTTTACGGTGAACGTTATTCACATAAAGTGCATATTAATCAAAATGCTTTTACTAAGGACACAATCTTGAACTACATGGGCATGGGTGAAAAAGGAAACATACGCAATTCTTTTTATTAATATGTGGTATTCCATATAATACGCAAATTATGATTGATGGTAAGATTTCCAATGTCTTCCTCTCTGCTTTTTGCGATAGTTTTCACCTCCCTTACGACTCATAAATCATAATAATAAGCCAAGTGAAAGCATACACAACCAATAGATACATTGCCTTATTTGCCATGCCAATAATATCTACTTTGTTATAGTTGTTGCTTCGACCCTCTATTGATTCCTACGAAGGTTCTAACGATCACGATATATTGTCTTATGCATAAGTATATATGCATTATAAATGCATGCATATGTTCATCAGATTAATAGAGACTTACCATTCTGAAGATGTTTTCTCGTCTCCACAAAATCTAAACTAAACTCTGGCAGACCCAGCAGTTCTGTATCTTGTCAAAGCTCCTGAAACAAATTAAGTAACAAATTCAAAGATCAAACAACCGCACAACTTACCGTGTTTAAATCAAGAGGTATACGAAAAATTCTCTTTGGCCTCCTCAACCATGTAGGCAATACGAGAAATATAGATGGAAAGACGGGAGAAAAAAATAAAGACAAAGATTTGTAGATTACACAAACCTTTCCCGATGCGATACCGTGCTCAGAAAACTAGAGAAAATACATTTTCTCCACGATTTTCCAACAACCAACACACAAATATTTCACTACTTTTCTTGTTCACACAGAGCAAAAAAGGATGATGAGCAGGCTTGGAGAAAGTGAAAAAACCGACTGACTTGCCAGATACGAGCAGAGGGACAAACTTTGAGTAGAAAGCTCTAACACAGCTCCGCTACCAACCAGCATACACCAGCTAGTCTGTGCTGCTCTAGAAATAAAGGCTAACGTAATGCATGCGGTAGATACACACAACCATTATAATTCCGTTCCTACCGTAAGATATTTTTGGTCGTTGTGTAGTCATTCCTTTCCCAATCCTGCTCGCTAACACGCCAGCATCATCTGTACCTATGTATAATGTCCGCGTGAAGTGTAGTGCTGGCTTGTACAGTTAAGAAGTAGTAACGGCAAGTAAAATGCTACTACCGAGCACGAATGAAAGTTTGAGCGCTGCTCGTTTTTTACTCATAGCTTTCTACGGCTCTCGTACTATATTTAAGTATGTGAAGTACTGGCTGGCACACAACTCCTATAGCAGCCTTCTGAGGCTAAGGTATCATCATCAGTTTCTACCAGGTAGAGACTGACAAGACAAATAAACTACGTACACCTTGTTCAGGATCCGTCTTTCGATGAGTGAAGTTCAAAATGTACGCTGGTTGGTTAGAGCAAAACTAAGCTGCTGTACTGTCGACCTGGATGAAATGAATGTGCAGAGATGAAAATGAGAAACCTCTGTATTTCCTCGGTTAATGTTGTCCGTTTCCTTTTTGGGTTCAAATAAACTAGATTTAGTGTGAGCCTTTAGGCCCATATTTAAAATGTTACGTGTCCAATATCCATTTGTCCGCAGGCACGACGCGCTTTGAAGTCTAAATCAAATAGGCAAAGTCAAAAATATTTTTAATTGATAGGCTAGGATTCCTTTGGAATGGCCAATTCCATCATCGCCTTCATTAAACAATCTACAGTACTTCGATAGCAACTGTTATCTACACATTATAAGGTACAAAAATGTGAAATTAAAAGTTTCTGCCATTTATGCATAGAGTTTATTCTAGGATAAAATTATTTTCTTCCCTTGTTTGTGATGATTTACCTCATATCAATTTAAAATGTAGTCACTCGCACGAGTAGTGTGTAGCGTGTGTTACTATGGATGACATTACAGGTAAGGAAAGAAAAGGATGTCAAACCAGAGCAAAGTCTTATTTAATGGGTTGCAGAACATTTTGTAAGTTCAAATTCATGCAAACTGCGTATTTATTATTTTTTGATGACACTTCAGTTTAACAAGGCTAAACTCTTTTCCACATCCCGTCACTGGCTGTCAAATAGGAGTTGTTAAGTCAAGAATATTTGAACGTCGTTACTCAAATATTTCAATGAAGAATGATTTCCCATTTCATTTATTGCACCCTGTCAATGCCAAACCTATAATGAATCTGGTATTCATCTCGTGCCCAAATTTTTAATGGCCTTCTAAAACAGTTCTTCACAAATATTTCGATGTAATCCTTTTACATCTATATTATACTTAAATTTGTGCTGCAGAACTCGATCAAGGAGGCCAGACTTCAGTAGCAGAAGAAAGCATCTGCAGTAGCTGGAAATGTCATAAAAAGGAGCACAGAAGCACAGAACCCTTGCTGTTACGACTTTATACCATTAGCGGCATTGATGCTATCGTTTTTTCTTCTTTTAAGAATTAATTTAAGTTATGCTCCGACCTTTTATTTACAGAGCTCTGTTAAATCTATCCACTCAACAAAAAATCCAATGGATCTCATCCAATTGCATGATTGCGTTCCACCCTCGTATTATTTACGGTTTCTGGAGTTTCAGTAGTCGCTCATTAAGAGCAGGAAAAAGTTTATAGCATTACTCAACTGGCATTTGTCAATATTTCAGTTTCATCCCTTTTCCATTAACTGCTCAGTTTATTTCACAGTGAAAAACTTTCGTGGGAAACAAAAAAATGGAAAAGGGAAAATTTAACCTAAGCCAAATGAACTTCCTCTCTAACTTTGTTATCGAAATGATATATGCTGATCACGGTCACATTTTGGTTTTGTTTTATCTTTTAAAATGGCTCAATACTAATACTTACGAATATTCAAGAGGCCCGGATTTGTGTTCTGGCTACTGCTTTCTAACTTTTCAACGAATAATACCAGCCAAGATAAAATGATACATGGGCCTATACCTCGACAAATTCGATAAATGACAACATTCGCCACTTAAGAATAATGATACCGTTAATGGTAGTACTAACCCTTCAATTTCTGACGTTTAGCAAACATCTGACAGGGACAAAACGATCAAGTCTCAACTTATGTACTTTAAGGTAGTAAAAAGGCGGAAGTTTATTCGCCACAAATAGGAAGTAGTCAGCGACGTAGAATGTTAGTATAATTGCTAATGGATTTAAAGACGAGCCACCAAAACCAACTAACTTTTTTGCTCGAGAGGAAATGAGCAAGTCTTCAAATTACTCGTTTTCATCTCCGATCTTTCTCATATCACCACCATCATCACATCATATCATGAGGATCAATTTTATTGTCATTTTCCTAGAGATTGATAGATGGGAGAGAAGGAGAGACAAGGGAAGTAAATTTAGGAAGTGGGATTAGCTGAGCGTGAAAAATTGTGGGCTATTCCCTGACATTCGTTTTTTCATTCACTTTGTTCATTTATCCTCCATTTTATCACGAGAATAATCGATGCACCATATCAATTGACGAACGTACAGACAAGCTAAGTAACTAAGTACCTAAGAACGAAGTCTTTACTTATCGTCAAATGTGATGAATGCAGATAGAGAATTTGTATCTTCGGATTAGATGCGGAGGATGAAAAATCCATTTTCGTGATATAATAAGTATGTAGGTCAGTGAAAGCAACACTTATAGCTATATACTGGCCATGTTTACATTTATGTATCCACCATTCTTCTACCATTACCTCTTACTCATCTTTCAGTCATTCATGCGGACCGACAGTGTAAGCAAGTCAACCAAGCACGAAAGATAGGATAATATTTTGGTAGTAAGTAAAAGCAGAAAGCTACAGTTTTTTTTCCTGAGGAAAAATAGAAAGTCCCCTTTCTTTCCCTTAATGCAGTCTTTATCAGCTAGTCAATCCATCTTCTATGACAGAATAAACAAGAGGGTCCTTTTTCCTCCCTTTCTCATGCGTGTACTGTTGGTTTTCTGCCATTTCTCCTTTTGCCATTATTACTATTAGCACCGGTACTCCTATCATAACAACTCCAGCTTTCTCCCTCTGATCTGATATTTTTATAAATGGATAGCGAGCTATTATTTCATTTCTCAATAGGGAGAATGATATAGACGCTCTCCCTCATCCTATTTTCTAGTCACCATTTGAAGACGGATTATGCAATTGCTGCCGTTTCGTTTCTTCCTCTCACTCCAACAAGAGTGAAAAGTATTGCTAGCGATTTGACTTAGTTTTCAATGCCGAAAAGTGCTTTGTACATCTCTTTCTGTGGCAGCCATTCGAGAAGAATAACAAAATAGCATTCTGATATTTCCGTTGTGATGGGCATTGTACAGGGAGAAGGCGAAGGATAAACTAAGGGATTATAGTAATGCTCCCTCTACCATTTCATGAACGCTGAGTATGCAGTTTTAATTTGGCTGAAAGTTTCTGTTTCACTATAATAAACGAATGGGATGCTGTTTCATGCGCTAATTTTCCATTTTATCTCGTTTCATTGCACAATTCCCTTCATCACACATCAAATTCTGTTGAGCTATCAATGAACCTTTCAATTTATTGTCTGATATTCTTTTCATTACGGATGATACGTATGCACGATGCAAAAATGGATGGAATCTTTTATAGTAAGGTTGTTCCAACTGACCCCAAATAGAGATATGTAGGTCCAAACCAGGGGTAGAAAATTGAAGAAAACCTTTATAATTCCTTCAAATTTGGGGCACGAATAAATTTCTATACAGTTCAATGTGTCACGATATGATTCATACCATCTCATCTTCTTCCAGAACCCGTTTTAAATTACGTGCAAATCCAACTTGGCCATTCTGCGATAAGATTTCCAGCATGCATCACTCCCAACTACGAAGATACATGCAGAGTAATTTACAATATATATAGCATGTTTACTCACGTTAGGAATAGAGAAGCCATGTTTTTATTTCATAGAATGTAAAGCACGTCCGTCGTTAGTTACACATGTCATTATAATTGCAATAAATGAACTCTTCTATGCAGATCTGAGTCTGAGTATTTTACTAGAGTTTGAAATGTTTATAAAATCCACTCTAGATCCTTCAAGCGTTACTTCAGGATTACATTTCAGTGGTATCAGACACATTACAATGGGATTTGCATTTTTGATGTGTTTCGATTCCTTTTTAGACTCGCATAGTTTTTGTTTTCGAGTATGTCTTACTTGAAATATGAGTCCGTGTGTTGAAAATGTTGCAACCCAATTGTGTCATAGAGAGATTTTAGTTAGTAATGCATTACTATAAAAAGTAACGTTATAAAATTTATGAAATTTCCAACGTAAAATCCTACAGCCGAAAGGTAATGTCAAGGTCACTGTAAAAAGTATACTAGGTGGATATTACATTTCTCAGATTAGTTACAATCAAAAGAAAGATGCTCTTTTTATTTTGCAACGTTTGAAATGCGATACAAAAGTAAACCGACAATGCAGTACTTCCCGTTGCGTTATCACATTTTAAGTTCAACGTGGTATAGAAAACGTCAGTTGGCTTTTATTAAGTCATTTCAACAAACTATACAGCTATGTGGGCTCGGATATCCACTCCAGTATTTTCTAAGAATGTAGAAGCCTCAGCTTATGAAATTCTAAAGAATATTGTATTAACAACAGGGTGCTGCCAATAACACAATCTACATAAGCAATAACACTTCTCATGTGTCTTGGAAAAGAATGTATTGTTTCGCATAACCCAGTGAAATCGTATATTTTCCCGTCGAACCACTGTCGCGTTTATACCAATGTGACAGACATAAAATATGCTTAACCAAACGCCTGAAACGAGTGGTTCAGTAAATTTCTATTGTCAGCTTTACAACAAATGCAAATCTCAGTCAGCCAGAGACAATTTCTAAATTACTATATTTTGTAATGCTCTCTTTTTAGTTCATGATACCAGTTTATAACCAAAACGGAGTTTGTAGCTACATGCATAAACAGTTTTAAATGTCCGTCCATCCGTATTGTATAGCGTTTAGTTTCTTCACGAGTTTATTGGCTCCAAAAAATTGGTAGTTATATTTAGCGTTAGGTTGGATTAAAGTATCATAAAGTATTTAGCGGCAAATGCTGCGACAAGTCCAAATTATCTTTCCGATGCGCCGTATGTCTATATCCGTTATACATAATATGCTTTTATTCAAAATAACTACGAATGTACAAGTGTCTATAGTCCTCATTCAAAATGGTTGTATAACCATTATTATGCTTTACTCGTATGTGCTTTTCTACATTGAAAAAATTATATAAGCTAAAACTGGCACTTACTATTGCTCTTTGGTGCTTTCTGCATAACACATTGCTTTGCATGCAATTTGGGAGCAAGTGTATGCACAGCCACATCCTGGTGCAGCTACAACCAAATATGTTGGAACTGTGTGGAGTGGGAGAGAAATGTAGAATACCGTATTTGTCATGTCTCTGGTGCTAACGAAAGAATAATGAGGATTTGTATGTGATTTGTTTCGTTTTTCTTTCTTTCACTTGCTTTCTCTCCACGATTCCACTCGTTGTTCATTGTGATTCCTTGTGTCTTTTCGAATAAAATATACTGTTGAATTTCAGACTCTCACATGATCCTGAACACTCTTGCCAATCTTTGGCGTGCACAAAACTGTTAGCAGAAAACCAGCCTTTTTTGTATACACTTGCTCCGTCCTTACGTCGCAGGCACATATGCCTCCGACTTTCTCCCTGTTTCTGAACTGCGTGATGTTGCCACGCATGTATATATATTTATGTATGTTAAGTACGTTGGGAAGATAGAATAGTGAGATGTGAGTTTGTGCTTACATTCATTCGGGAAACTCATCCAATAAATTCAAAAAGGGTGATGGTGATAGTAAACTTGAACTATTTTATTTGTCGTTTTCTCCCTGAGGTGACTATTATGTCAATGTAAAGCCCTGTATTATTTCAAAAGTTGTGCTTTCTCCGTTTCCCTCTATTTACTACACAATTCCGGAAAAAAGCATCTTGGCTTCTGAAAGGAAGGTGAGCACAATCATAATCATTTCCAAGTTTGCCTTCTTTGCAACTAGAACATCTAGAGAAGGTCGGTTGGGGAGTCATGTTGTAATACATAATATGTTTTTACATATATTATTGTGTGCTCCTACTCAAGAAGACACGATCACTTGGTGCAAATGAATGGCTTTTCTTGAGATAGTTGTAGGAGTCAAAATCCCTGGTCTACGCCAAGTGAGGAAATTTCTCGCCGCCTTTCTTGTTTAATGTTAGTTTCCTGCTTTATCAGTTGTATCTAGTTTCTCTGAATGTTAAAGAGATAAAGAAAGCAAAAGAATATATTTTGGCTCAATTAGTTCCGTACATTGAAGATGTAAAAGTGTAGGAAAGTCGTGGACGGAAGTCATTTCAGTTCGTTCTTTTGTACCTACAAAAGAAGACGCACTTTTTCGACGCCTTGCCGGATTCATGCATCAAATCATAATTGTTAATATTCCACTGGTTTTTGTGCTGATACAGTTTTGATTAGTGTAATTTAACCGACTCAATGGGTGTAAATATGACGGTTTGGTTTCGGAAATTAATTAGTGGGTGTTGAATATGCATGAAGTCTATCCTCCAGTCGCTGTCATATTTCAACACGAATATATAATGAAATAAACCCAAAACACTAAAAAAATGAGATTTCCGAATTTTTAGTCGCCTCTTAAGCTTTCTGCGTCACTTCCTACCGGAATGCCGGGAGTTAAACCTCGATTCTAATATCTACAACCTACAACGATTCGCCTTCTAGAACGAAAAGAGAGCAAAATGTTGTTTAATTTTCCAAATGTACTTAAGTCAGCCATTTCACACGGCGTTTCTTCGTTGCTTCTCACCATTTTCTGGCAAAAAGTTTCATGTTCTGACATGCCATTTTCTTTCAACATGACAGTGGAGATACGGAGTCATGAATGGCTACTCTTCGAGTGCTCCAAGGATTAGCCAACCATGACTCCCAACAGCATGTGGACAGCGAATAGTGGGAAGGAAATTTGGGCAATGAGAGTATTCTACCAAAATGAAATTCTGATATGAACTTCCAGTTTGTAGTTTCACTGATCGTTTTCCTTTTCCTAACATTATTATTGCTAGGCAATCCAAGAATTTCAAATGGATATTCCCGCGAGGGCATTGAAATTGGAAATTTACAAACATTTTGGAGCGATTGAGAAGCTTTAAAAGAAACGGAAACTGGTCACAATGCTCACATATCCGGTTTTACTGAATAGCTTGGTGTTTTCATGCTCCAACTTATGTCCACCACCATCATCAGCGAGTCGTCAAGTGGGCGACATGTAGATAAGTAGCAATGGAATGATGATCTTAGGTGCGAAGGCGTTATTCTTTGTTACCCAAGAATACATAATGGAATGAAACTCATTTGATGCTGAAGTAGGATGTTACGTTTGAAATACAATAAGATTTTACTAAAAGGATGTCGTTTCAAACTTCCGGTCAGAGGTGCTTTTTCCAGGTGGTTTCGTAATACCTCTTAGATTACTTTTTGAAATTGAACAAACTCTGGCTGGCTCGGGGGATAAAGAACCATTTCATTTCTCCTTGGAGAGTGAACGTTTTTCATTTCGAAGAAGGATTCAGAAAATAAATGAAAGCATCAACCGTTTGTCATCTTGGTTACGCAATAATTTCAGAATGGATATGGTTCTTGCTGGATAAAGGAGATAGCTAGATGCGTTCTTGTGGGGCAAAATGGCCATTCCAGAAAAAAACATGAACGGACTGAGGCTGGATGGGGAAAGATGACATCATGAAGTATGATTAGAGTACGAGAAAAAATGGAAGGTGTCGTAAAACATGTTTTTGTCTTAATTCCATATGTTTTTGTCGTAATGACAATTCCAGCTGATTGTTATGGAGTAGGTCAGCTTCCCTCGGCTAAAAAGACACATACGGTCCTACAATACCCATCCCAACGTGCATTTTTGACATTTCTCCGTTGAAAGGGAAGGGGTTTTTCTTATCCCGGAGTAAATACAGGAGCATGTTCAGTTCTGGTAATCTCGTTTTTTCATCATTCTATCTTTTGTCCAATTTCTTTTTCCGTATTTATCTTTTGTACAAGTATTAAACTTTTATCTTTTGCCTTTATCCCTCTTTTCATTTTACGTACATGTGACTACATGGGGAATTCACTTTTCTCGCTTTGTACACTTTTTTTACGGGGAGATTGTTCTCGTTCCGTATATGTGATGAGCCGATACACTCTAAACGAATGTGATGGAGCCACTCTGCTGTGCTCCTTTATAGGAAACCAGAGAGCGCTAAAGCTTATTCAGGCTTGTGCATAGATGCATAATACACCATTTCTCTTTAGACAGGTAGCAAAAGACGACTCAGAAAAAAAAACAGGTTGAAGCTTGAAGCCGCACGGAGAGGAAATTGAGAGTAACTAACCAAATATGTCAACACAGTAAAGAGAAAAAGAGTCAGAGAAGAAAGTAGAGGGAGACAGGCAGAAGGAAAGACTCAACTGGAAAAGTAAATGGAGGAAGAAGAGCGACATGTGCCCACTCCTTCTTCCTGATGTTGTTTACTTTATCATTATATTTATTATCATTATTATGACGATTATCACTCTTATTTTTGTATTACTTCCACCCAGGGGAGCTAAAGCGATGAGAAATGCATCATCATCATACTCTTCTTCATCATCATCATCACATGAATATTATTTTCATCGCCATCATCATCAGACTGAATGTAAGTTCAGATGTGAGTTTATCTATACCAAGAAACTTTGCCATTTTATTCTTCTAAGCATTAGTTCTCGGAGAAGGCTCACTCATCGTCTGTAAAAATAACAGAAAAATACAATACCCACGGCACATATTCCTACATCCGCCTATATTTTCCTGGTAATATTTTTATCCTTCTTCTCTTACCACTGCCACCACCAACCAACACCGACAGCTATTTCGTTAGCCGTCTCATTCATGTCAAACATCCGCTGATGTTAGCTGTCAACGACACAGAAGCTGATTTCATGGGGGATCTCAAACATGTTGACTCGTGTCGTCGTTTTCCTTCTTGTTGAGCTTTTGCTTTGGAGACTTTGTCGTTTTCTTCGTTATGACTTTCTTGCACCACCCCCAACATTTGGGAATGTGTGCACCACCAGAAACCAATCTCGAACTGGCCGAATTCACAAACAAAAGTTGTAGAGAGATAAATACATACATATGTAAAGTATTGTGTGGAGTAATATACTCGAGGGAAAGGGAAAGTGACATCGTCATTCCCTTCAGGTTGGTAACCACTGTCAGATGAAGTGGAAATGTATGAAGAAAAGTATAACTTACCAGCATGGAGCAGAAGCAAGGCTTAGTTTTTTTTGATGAAGCAAAAAAAGAGAGATGAAATATCATTTCAAGTTTTCACAGTTATGCACACACACACACAAACACATTATTTGACAAGAAGTACTACTTTTCTATAAAAAAAACAAGCATAAAAGAAACAACAAAATGTATTGTATGTATGTAATACTTGAAGATGGCTTAGTCATACAGATCAAAGATTTTGATTGCCTGAGGAAGAAAGTGAAGAAAAAAGTCATCATTTCCGCTCTTGAGATTAGCTAGTTTGATAAAGTTCCCTGTTGGCCATATTTATTTTGAGAAAAACACGTTCGCCCTTAGACTCCGGCTCATAACAGACTGAAGTAACAAGTAAGGGATAATCTAAGGATGTGTTTAGTTGAGTGATACAACACAATATCTCATATAATATTTTGTTTGCTAGGTAGCAATTCACTGTAGCTATATAATTCTGTGGAACTGTTTTTATTAAAAATTGAATGCCGTATCCGTCTTCATTCACTGTTTAGGAAATTCAATGCTATTAAAAACATGGCTTCTCTCATAAAAGAAGTGACAAAAACTACTTTTGACTTTCTCTATTGATTTGAGCTTCCCGTTGACGCTTGACTGATTTATCTCCATCCGTACCCTTTCTTTCATAAGCACCAAATCCAAAGGGCATCTCACTATATTGCTTTTACATATACTTACTTTGTACACCATACGGCTGTCTTGCACCAGCACCATTGAATCAATTTCCCATTGTTACGTAGGCTCTTCATAATCGATTTTCATTATTTAAGGTACTACTCAAACTGTTTACCGTACCGGTTGGGGACATCGGATTATCGAATATAAAAAAGTTTAACAGAGAGTCCGCCCTGAATTTTGTATGACCAATTTCATAACAGTAGGTCGCCAAAGTGTTCATGTTGGCCAAGCAAAAGCAAAATTCCTCTGGTAATCCGAATAAGAGCTATAATATGGGTGTTAGTGAAAGTCGTACATGAATATTAATTTCGTTTGAAAAGAACATCCAAATTTAATTAATGCTGGTGGCATGTGTGTGCATTGGTATGTAACTGAGTAAATGTTCTAATTTACAGTAGATTCCAGCAAGGTCTCTTTGTGCGATACACATTAACAGGATTATTATGAAAGGTAACAAAGCGATCCGAACGAGAATAAAGGTTAGTTTTCCAAAATGTATGAGAGAACAGGATTGTGTTACCTATAAACAATATTTGATTTGATGTGAGCGAATTCTACACTAAAAAGTTTATTCTACGGCTTCCCTTTTTGTTGTAGGTATTCATTCGTAGGATGAAAGCAAACAATTGGGGCTTTATGGTTTTTACAAAGCACACAATAAACCAACATTTGCAGACTTGACTCCTGTGTTATGGATCAAAGGGTTAGCAGTTTAGCTTTTACCGTAGATGAATTGGAGAAGACTGTAAATGCTTCAAACCTCATTATTGTAAATCTGTAACGTCAAACGTATTAGATTTGGATGCCCAATGAAACGAAAGATTGGGGAGATATGTAGAAGTGGCAAATAAATAAGATTTTTGTGTCTACCCCACAAAAAGATCAGCAGCCGAATGAATGTGAGAATTGGATGCCGGGAAACCCATTAAGTTAGTTTGTACCTAGATAGCTACTTTAAAAGAAATGCCATGTCATGCCACAAAGAAGTCGTTCAGTATGTGTGGGATAATCATATTACGGAGAAGCCGTTCCTGACATTAAATTAGATTTGTAATCACATTTTTAGCTACATAAGCGAGTACACTTAGTAGGTAGCTTGGGAACTTGTTGGCTGAACTAACAGTATCAAACGAGTGGTTGACGATGAATTTTTTGGTTTTCTGAAATACTTTTTGGAGCTTCAAAGATGCCTGTTAATTCTACAGTAGATGTAAAAGTCCTGGTATTATTAAACTCAATCATGGCAAGAAGATGGTTAAAATCGAATTACTAAAATGAACTTGTCTTATTTAATACAGTCTACCAAGTACTGTTATTCAGATAAAGTGATGGGTAATTACCTCACTTATACGAGTGACCTTGATTTACATACGCTCGATAATTACTGAATGCACTAATACCCAGCGATTATATGACTGGCAAAAAATGCACAAAAATCATTGTACATAATTATCGTCGCCTTGTATCCATTCTAAAAGCTATCATGAAATAAAGCAAAGAACAAAAGCGCAGAGAATTTATCCTGGTTTCGTTCAGCTCTCCAAATATTTTTGTTCTCACGGCCTCCCGTTTGTATTTGAGTAACCGCAAGAATTTGAGAAATCACTTAATACTATCACAAGCATCTTACAGGCGTACCTAAGCTGCCATCCAAAATAGTGGCAGTAGCTCAGAATGTAGGCCATCATTCTGTCTTGGAAAGAAGAACATTTATTCGACACTGTGTGTGATGTGATGTCCATCCAGGAGCACGAAGTTCTTTCCAGTTATAAATAGAACGTGCACACTCCCAACAAGGAAGAGAAGAAGAAGAAGCCTGCCAATTTGTAAATTTTTCATAAGAGCATCCACTTGCGTAACGTTAGTTAGCTTAGCTGGTTTGGGAAGATGCATTTTACTTGCTAGTAAGTTTCTTCCGATGTATAATATATGTAGCCATATTATTCATATTGTAGGTTTCCAGGGGAAAGTCTTACTTCACCCGCCACCGCTACCACCTCGTCTTTTAGTTGGTTGTAGTGTGTTTGGTTCTTAGCATTATCGTACCCTGAAGGAGCGCTTCTTACATCAGACTATCCAGCCTGCATTTCTCTTTAGGCGCTTAATCTTATTAGTAATACCACAATGGTAGCTACAAACTTGTATATTACAATGTACCTCCACTTTTTGAAAGGAAAAAATGGGGGTAAGAAGTCGTAAAAGAAAGACAAGGACATTACCCTTGAGGGCTTGTAGATTTTTTCCACTGACTTTCTCCTCTCTCACATTATTGGCCCATTTGTGATTCCTCACTCTCAGAGAGCTTACCTGAGGGGAATAATTTAGTGAACTAGGTGAGATGGCTTGTCGGAGCCGCTCTCTTATGGGTTGTTGGGGGGAATGTGCGAGACAGAAAAAAGTTGGGACATACAATACTGCGTGAACTGCAAGACTTTCCTCTAATAACAACGTCACTCTAACGGTTCTTTAACACTTGACATGCACTCGCACTCAACCGGATGACCTCCGGAGATTTTGACATTCGAAATAAATAACACAGGAGTAAGTAGGCTGCTTTTAACCCGGAGGTAACGACTACACACGACTTTCCTTGTGTTAAAGTAAAAGATGTTTGCTGCGTGTGCCTTCTGTCATTAGTAAAAACGGCTGGAACATTTTTCATTCTTATCGTTTATCTCAACTCGAAGGATGGGAAATAAAAACAGTAAATATTTTTAGATATAGAAATATTGCAGATTACAAATTTGTCTAAATGATGGTGGTTTCGCGTTTCAACGCCTCCACTTCTTTCCCAACGTGTCTCTACACTTTCACCTCGATTCCCCTTCAAAACTACCGGGAAAGTTGGTGAAATTAATAAAATCATTTATATTTCTTGGGTTTCAACTTTCAATTAATAATACATGCGCATAAATACACAGTCTTCGTTGCAATAACGAACGCATTAGAAGCATACACTTCCAGTTTCCCGTTCATGAAATGTTGTTCTAGCCGATGAGGACCGATGTATTTTTAAAGTTCTTTCAATCTAAGTTTCTTGAAACGTCCTTTTTACTTTTATATTAAAATCCCAGTTCTCTAAACAAAATTGTTACATGTTGAATATGTCAGAAAACAGCTGGGTTTCTAAAAAAAGGTGCTTTCAAATGAATATGTGCTACAATCAGCAGCACAGATTAACAGTGTGAGAAATTTGTTTAAATTGTGAAATAATATTATCTTGATCACAAGGGCCAAAACCGGTATTTTTCTTGGTGGCTAAGCCAGACTACCTTGCAGCCAGACTCCATGGAAATGTCAAACAACACGGAACATTTGTAAATCATTATGTACATGCTTAAGCATAAAAAATCAAGGCAATCCATAACTACACGTGTTGGACATAGAAGCCAACTCCGTAAGTGACATTGTCATAAGTCACTAGCAATATCGCTAAATGCGATGTTATTTTGCTGTGAATGAATGGTTTGTTGTAAGGGTTTTGCAACAAAAAAATATATGGGGTATCGACATACGAAGCCAGTGGGGGTATTAGTTTAAAAACAAACTTATTTTCTCAGGTAAGTACGAACCGATTAAGTCTCATAAGTCAAGTAATTTGTCAAAATATTTCTGTTGCAGGATGAATTGTGCCCGTTTTCTCTTCAGTGAGCGCAAGCACGTAAGTTATTAGTAGTTCAAGTTTATTTAGTTTATTGACAATTTCCTGTGATAAATAACTTGAAAATACGGTCATTAATCCAAGCAATGACTGGTCTCTCTCAACCTATATTACTATTTCGGTAAATCAAACTCTGTACTTGAGTACTCCAAACTGATGTTTGTATGTAGGCCATTGTACTGAAAGTAGCTAGATCACACCTTGAAAGCTAGCGTGGCCGGGGTTGGCAGCCAGTATAGCTCTACACATTGCTGATTTATGAGGTTCGTCTATAATTTAGACAATTATTACAAGAAAGTGCACCCTTGGTTTCAAGCGTACAACATCATTATGAGCTTTAATACGTGGGTAATACAATACTCTCCCGTATTCCAACTAATGGTTTTTCATACACTTACCTGCAGCTGCAGGTTAACACTGCTGCTGCTGGTTGAGTGATGATGATTAGCTTGCTTCTAGTTACGGCACGTCAACGATATTTTTCTGCAATACGGGATCCAGGCAGCCAGGTAGGTATAAGTGCTTTCTGTAATTTGCAGTTTGCAATTGCTTGCGTGCGTGAACTTTCTTTCTGCTAACTTGCCACTTACAAACTGTAGACGAAAAAGAGAAAGTACGGAAAAAGAATGTACCATCTGTACATAAGGAATCTTGGAGCTGAAGTTGAGGGAAGTTGAGTTCACCAAGCAAAGCATGACTATATATACTCAATATTGTCAAATAAGTACGAATATACGTATATATAAGTAGTTTATGTGCAGTATTAATAAGATTCTCTAAAAATACCATTAATGTTTTGACATGCTTTATATTATTTGCAAATGAGGATTTAGATGGTTATTTTTTTAAACCCAGAGTGTTTAGTGGACGTCGTGCATTTAAATGGCAATTGTGTCGTCGCAGATTCCATTTTTACTCGGTGATGAGTTCAAACGCAAAATGCGCAGGTGAGTAACCCGAAAGATGAGAAGTCTGTATGCATTAAAATTAATTGTTGAGAAAAAGGAGGAGCCAGTTAACACTTAAAAATAACTTAAATACTTATGCCTGATA
>JAQGAP010002069.1:0-16587 GCA_034697805.1 Orchesella bifasciata | reverse complement strand
CTTGTGAACTACTCCCCGTCCCCTCCATTTTGTTGTCAAGGCGATCGAAAACTGATGAATTGGTGACTTAGTTACAAAACTTCACTGAAAAGTATTGAACACTCTCGCTATTCTCGGTTGAAGCACGAACGAGAAAAAAACTGAAGAGAAGAAGATGAGCTGAACTCCACTCATCCACATTGAGTTCTCATTCTCCATTGAGTGATTGTGTGCTGGGGAAAGTTCAAATCCCTGTTTTGATCAGCTTGCCTATGATTTCTCATAAACCTTTCTGTAGGTTGGAATGAATCACAAAAATGAACAAAGAACTCATGGCCCACGCCACTCGGCATCATGCATGCAAAATGACATGAACATGGGATATCTCACACCATTTCAATTTCTCATGAATCTTTAATCAACCTTGATTACATATTTGACTTCCTTTGTTCTATTTAATTATGTGCGTCTGCTCAACGTTTTTGATTGCTGTAAATTAGTTAGGGTCAATCTGAGACGAAAGTCCTTGATCATGCTTCCTTTGTTCCCACTTTTACACTACTATTTCGGTCATTTACGTGACTGATAAGCTCAAAATCAAATGAAGAATCGCGTGATTGACATTTTCAGACTTGGTGGAGCTTTCTCATCTACTCCAAGTTGGCAGTAGTTTGTGAGATGTTGGGTTTGAGAAGAAGTGGCTTGGAGATAGGCGATAGGAAAAAGAAGAGAATGTGAATGAATGAGTGTGTGATCATGATACGATGAAAGCAAGAGTTACATCCTGAGCGTAAACAAACTCAACCACTCGAGATGTAATGCTGTAGATTTAGGATGTACGGCCTTGACCTTCTGGATGACATTAATGACATTTTTCAAGTTTCCAGATCAATAATTCATCGTGATAATAAAACCTTCCGTATATTCTTGTGAAGGCAGCTTTCATTTCTACTACCATTACGTGTCATTACAAAAAGGTTGACGTTTGACACGATCGTGTCTTGTTCAATGTCACAACATATGTGTCCCCTCTGTTGAAATGGTTGAACGGTGTCTTGGTTCTCTCGACCCGATCTGACCCACCTGAAAATTTGACAAAATTAACGGATGATTAGATCAGAGTTCAAACAGTTTAAAAGTTATCGTGCCCGTTAACCGACGAACGACAGACAAACAGACGACCTATCAGTCTTCCTAATATGTTTCTAAAAGTACACAATGAGGAAAGAGTGTCTCTCTGTGATCATGATACGATGACATTCACATACATCAATAGTAGTATGTGACCCTGGATCTTCTTACCGTGTATACTGTCCTGTATAAAGTTCCGTTCAGGACTTATACATGGGACCGTATACCCAAGAGTGCAAAGCATATGAAAATGTGTAATGGTAAGGTAAAGGTAAGGCTTATGTGTAAGTTATATATTATGTGTAAGACTTAAGTGTATATTAAATTCTTAGTAAATACAATACAATACAAAATGGATTCTGTACATTCAACATATTAACAACAACTAAAACATTTCCCAAACAATACGATTTACATTTATGTGAAGCCTTTCTGCTGCTTCGTCTTCAGCCTCCACCGTAACGTCGCTGTCATACTCTTCGTTAATACCTTCATCAGTATGGGGATCAGGATTAAAATCCTGAGGAGGCATATCAAACTCTGGTGCCTCAAAGTCGATCCTTCGTGGTTGAATAGCTACAACATGTGGAAGTGGCCTAGGAAATCGCTCCCACATAGGATCGTTTGCGTCTTGGTTGGGTAGAGGTACTTCTTCGGAAAGGTTGTGTATTTCATACCGATCCCAATCCCTCTCATAAGGCTCAAAGAATGCGTCCATTCCAAAATCGTAAAGGGCCTTTTCGGATGGAAACTGTCCTTCATGGGTTAATGCAAGCAAACCATCCTCACAAGCATAGTTGTACAATCCCTTTGCAGCAAGCAGGGCAGAGCCATTGAGAATCCTACGGAACAGAAAATAAGAAACAATGTTATGTAAATGAAAACAGTAACACACACACATGCATTTAAACGTAAAAAACTTACGGATTTCTTCTGCTAGGATCGCTGATAATTCTCAAGTTGTTTCTAACTCGAGACCTGCAGTGTGAGCGAAGGAAGTCCTTGACCACCTGAATCATTTGGCGATTCGGGTTGATGTCCAATAAGGCTGCATACCCCTCTTCATTGTTGATGATCAACAGGCTGCAATATTTTCGTTGGCGTGTTCTCTCGTGCTCGAACGAAAAGAACCCAATGGAAACTGGCTCCCTTCTTAGATGTCTATGCGTGTTGTCTGATATATTCTCCGGCTGTTTAAAACGGCGAGGTCCTCTGATTCCTGTGTAGGTTGCAACCAGCTCATCGGACGGGATACACCAAAAGCTCTTTCCATGCCAGCGGTTACAGCGCCCGAGAACAGTGTTGAGTTCTGTCCAGTGAGGATGAATGAATCCAACGTCCATTGTAGATTGCTCTTTGTAAATTGCAAGTAATGCTCTTAAAAGTGCAGTTAAATGCTTGGCTAATTTGTTTCTTTGCTAGAGAAGACAAAATTGCGAATGATGAAAACTGCAGCAGCTCGCTTAGCTTTTATGCTGCTTGAGCGAGTTGAGATAGCTACTTGTTAGCAGGAAACAACATATTTCTTCAAGAACTCAAGTACCTGATCTTAAGGTAGAATGGATACCAGTAAGTGAAGAAATGCAAAAAATGTGTATACAACCTTTTCAAGTGGAACACCAGGTACCTTTTAGAATGTATACAAATAAGTTAAGTTGCATAAAACTTTTTAAACTTTCAAAAGGTGCATGCAACCTTAAGGTCTTAAGGTAGATGAGCGCTTGCATGTCTTGTTTTTATTTTGAGCTTACCCATTTATATGAGATTCAAGGGTTGAAAAAAGGTGCCTACGTGGTTTCTTACAAATTATTTTTATAATCGCTTTTCATTTTGTGAAAACAAACCCTGTCAATCATTCGTAATACACAATGAAGTACTGAGAATGTAAATTAAAATAAACCAACACACAAAGTTCTGCTTTTGGAACAAGATATTCGAGGTATCAGCAAACATTTTTTCAGTCAGTAAAGTTTTTTACCTTTGACTGAAAACATCTCTCTTGACTTTTGGTCTCTCATTAAAACTCTTTCAAGTAGAAAAAGTTGAAATCTTAAAGTTTCTGATTCCTTGTGTTTCTTTAACATGTCTTCAAAAATGTTTTGTGGAATTTGCCAGAGTGGTGACTTTGAGCTTGAAGCTCTTGCTGTTCATTTAGAACAAGTGCATAGATGTCCAGGTTTTGAACTTCAAATTCGAAAACCTGGCATCATTGAAAAGAAAAAAATGAAGTGTGGTGCTATATATCATAGGGAAATTTCCCGTGGTCTGGTAGGGAATTGTGTACCAAGACTTGCGTTCTGCCACCCTAGTAGTTACAACGTAAGCAAGGTGCAAGAGGAATATTTAAAGTGCAAACAGTGTCCAGATATACGTATACGAACATACAAAGAGTATGCGACTCATATCAACAATCACGTTAACGAAATGGGTAAGTTTGCTTACGACATTTGTGTCATGTATGAATAATGTATAAACGATGTATGATCATTAAATGGCATTGTATGAAAACATGTTTTGTTTAATTACAGCTTTCCAAACCCAAAATGAAGAATTCTATCGAAACATGTCGACCCAAGCTCAACCGTCAGCTCCCATACCATTCCCTACTCAGGATCTATTCGAAGACTCTACGGTATCTCAATCCCAGGAAGTCCTTGTCGAGGAAACAGATGAGGAAGACAACCTGGATGACGAGAGTGCCATCTTCCGAGTCCCAGAGACCCAAAGCTCTCAAGGTTCCAAGCGAGAGAGGGAAGAAGACGTAGAGGAGGCTGAAGACAACGTTAGACCCACCAGACGGCCTAGAAACATCTTTACCGATTCCCAGGCTATGGATGAATACATAATGGAACAGCATGAAGACATGTCTGATGTTTCTTCCGTGGGGAGTCACGACCAATCTGACGATGAAGAATTGGAAGCTGAAATTTCGGGTAAATATTTTAAAAATTGAAAATGGAAAAAATCCAAAAAAAAAAATTGGGAAAATTTTTGTTCTCATTTTGTCGCTAAGTTATAAACTTTTTTCAAATTCTGTTTTCGGAATCGAATTTAGTTTGTTCCGGCCTTTAATTTAAGCTTTTGATCGTAGCCTAAAATTTTTGAATTCTAAATTTTCAAAACTTTGCTCGCAAAATTTTCAAAAAATTTTTTTAGTTAAAATTTTTATTGCATATTCTGAATTGATTTTTCTTGAGGATTTCAAATCTGTTTTTAGTTTTTTTAAATTCCGTTTCCTTCATGACAAAAAATCGTTTTGAAATTTTTACATTTTTTTAAACCAATTTTTTCACTTAAATTTTATTTAATTTTAAGGTGATGTACAAGTTGGACGAGGACATATTGGTCAACTTTCGCAATCAACACAACCGCCAGCTTCAGGAGCGGCTTCATCAGATAATGGTAATAATGACCCGTTCAAATTTGTAAACGACATAATAGTTTTAAGAAGTAAAATATGTGCATATTGTAAGACAACATTTACCTGTCCAGGTGCACTATTAGCTCATGTCAGGTTGTTGCATGCAGACATGTACAAAATGTATATAGAACATTTAGAAAATCAAATTGGCACAGGTTTTATTGAAGAAGCTTCGCTACCAGATATGCAATTTGTTGAACAGGAATCAGGCTTTAGTGGCATGACTTCTACATACAAAGCAATAGTACCTGAAGAAGAAAAACTTGTTAGCGATATGCCATATTTTCTTAGGGTTGCTGCCAAAGGATTAAGTCCAATCCTTTCTGAAAAACTAGAGAACCCTTTTGTGTTCAAAAAGGTTAAAATGCACCAATACAAAATTTACTTTAGTATTATGAGTGAGTATGAAAAAGGAACAGAAGAAAACTATAGCTCGCAAATGCATAGCTTCCAAACAAACTTTTATCATGTAAAGGCGCAGCAAGACATTAAAGAGGTACTTATGCTTATGGCAAACTATTTTCAACAGCGCTTAGACGAACATACACACAATGGTTCAGGTTGGACTCATAAAAAAGTTAAAGACTTTAAGGTAACAATCCTTAGATGCAAAGCATTATCAGGTGGTACTTCTCATCCACAATGGTCAACCGAGTTTCTTCCTGAATGCATGAGCAAGAAGTACAGCTACATAAATACGTTAGGTAGTGATAACGAAAACCACTGCTTTGCTCATGCTGTACTTTGTCATTTTGAATTGCTTATTCTTAAACGTGAGAATGCAGAGAGGTTAGAAGAAATTGCAAAGAGTAATAAGTTTATCAAAAACTATGATGGTAAAAAGGTAAAGCAAGACAACTGGCTTAGCAAGCAAAAAAAGAACTTAAAGGACACCAAACATTTCAAAAGTCTTTTAAATTTTCAACCTAATCAGGAGCATATTGTGAGGTATGAGAAAAAGACTTTGTTCCATCCTAACACTTTAAACTATGAAAATCTACCCGAAACAGTTCAAATAGACTTTAGTAATATTACTTTTCCAATGCAACTGTCGCAAATGAAAAAATTTCAAAGGCAAAACCCTAATTTGGGCATCTTTATATTAGGCTACGATGACCACGATTTTGAAAAAAAGGGTGTTAGCAAGGAAACCTGAGCTTAGTAAGAAAAGCAAAGCAGAGTTGAAAAAATTGAATGATAAAGAGGCAAGGTTAAATTTTATTTTACAAGAGGTAGGGATTAGCGAGTTAGACCCTGAAATACAACATGACAATGTTGATGAAAATGATAAAGAAAGGGATGATGGTAAATACATAGGTACATCGCAGCAAGAACCCCAGCCAGAACCCTCTACATCAAAACAAAAAGAAGTTAACAAAAGTAATGAGCGCAAGCACAATCAACAGGATATTAGAGATCGCTGCAATCCCTTGTACATTACGGAATACGAAACTGACTTTATGATAGATATTTTATACATGTATAGAACCAACAGTGGCCATTTCATGTACATAGAAAATACCTTTGAATTCCTTGGTAAAAAGTCTCAACCAAAAGGTGCTACAATGTGTCGACGATGCTTACATTTTTTCTCACCTCATACATACAAGGAACATATTGAAACATGTGCAACAATGGGTTTATGTAAAACTAATCTTCCAAAGGACACATTTTTAAAGTTTAGCCAGTACCAGCGTACTGTCCCTGCCCTGTTTACATTTTTCTTAGACTTTGAAGCTATATTGGTAGACCATGATACCAATTTAGATAATAGGGCAACCATAAAAGAAACTGAGCATATAGGCAGTGGGTATGCATGGGCATGCGTTGATTATAATAACAAGTTGGTTCGACGAAATGTGTACAGGTTTGATCCTGACACAGAAGAACGAGCAGAGGTAGGTAAAACCTGCTTGAAAGACATGCTTGCATACGCTGCAAATAGACAGAATCAGGTAGAGGTATGGCAGGCTGAATCTAAAGAGAACATGCTTGTGAGTCCACAAATGCAAGCCAAGTGGGATAACACGAGCTATGACTTTTCAAAGGAAAAATGCTGCATCTGTGATAAGGACTTTGGGCGGACACCTAGGCTTGCATCCTTGCCACAAGACATGCAAAAGCAAATGAAAGATTGGATAGTTATTCATCATATGCATGCTCCACCATACGAAGCTTTCGGCTTTGCACATAACAAATGCAATCAAACTGCATCCATACGACGCAACTTTAGTGTGTACTGCCACAACTTCTCGGGCTACGACTCACATTTGATAATGCTTGCTGCAGACAAAGATGTTGTTAAAAATATTAATATCATTGGCCAAACATCTGAAAAAGTGTCATCTGTTACCATAAACAACTCTCTCAGGTTTGTAGATAGCATGTCCTTCTTTGGAGGCATGAGCCTTGAAAAGGTAGTCAAAAACTTGGACAAGGACAAAGACTTTGAAATGTTCAATGCAGAAATTAGAGAGTACTGCAGACAAAAAGGGTACAACTGCACAGATGAACTACTTGCAAGGCTACAGGGGAAGGGAGCATATCCATACGCATACATGAAAGCCTTCTCAATGTTCAAGACCGAGATAGAACTTCCACCTCGCAGTGCATTTTACAATGACTTGGCAAAAGAACCAATAGATGAGGATGTGTACCTGAACGCGTTAGAAGTGTGGATAGCTACGCGTACATATGCTTCGCATAGACCAGATTCCGGGCCCCCTCTCCCCACAAGCGAAAAGGGGAAAGATACATACCTTGTTGAATGGTTCCGATAGTCAGCAGATCGTCAAAGTCCAGGTACTGCATTTCCGAGCTCAGACCGTCCATCCTTTTGAAGCAACCAAGGATAAGTTTCCTTTACGTATACAAAGGATTGCTTGATTTCGTTCAAAGTCTCTGCAAACTCACTTACTTCGATGATAAGATACGTAAGACCAAAAAATAGTACAATCAATGCCAAAATGTAAAGAAATGTAAACACGAGAACACAAGTAATGATTCTTGGCTCTTCTTCAAACACTTCTTCCAATTCAAATGCAAGTTGAGAGGAGGAACTGATTGCTGTGGTGTTGTCGCTTAGAGTATCCATTGTAAAATGCTCAAGTCAAATGAAATGGTGCAGGGTTTTGATGCCAGAAAATTACAAAACGTTTTCATGTCATATATACAAAAATTTTATTTTTAGAATAAACATGTTCAAACTTGTACAATATATAACTTAATATTTGGAATAGAATGATATAGGATTTTTACACTTGGACAGTTCAATTGCAATAGATTTACATTTAGCAGTTATCATGTGTGCGAAATCTTTATAATCTTGAGGACCAGCATCCTCCTTAAACCCAAACTCTAAAATACTATTAAGGTAAAGAGACATGTCTTCATATCTTTCTGCAAAAGCACGCATGTGTTCTACCATGTCTAAAGTACTTTGAAGTTTGGGAGTATAAAACAATCTAGTGTGAAAAGGAATTAACAATTCAAAAAGGGAAAGAGCGTGTTCCAATCTTAAACTTAACATTTGCACTGTATCCTTTTTCTTTCTTGAAAGAACTATACAACTTTGGTCTTGGGACTTATATTCATATGTTATTTGTACACCTTCAAGAGAAATAAAATTTTTCAACATATCAGTGTTATTTACATCATAAGTTACCAACTCGGCTTCCAAATCCTCAAGAATGTTCTCGGGGATTAAAAAGTCTTGTCTCTCGGGCCAGTAAGCTTCTCCAATCCTAAAGTTGAGGTACTGCTTTAGCCGCATCATTTCGTTCTTGAGTTGATCGGCATCGTTGGTTGATAAAACGAGCACCTTCCAAAGCTCCATGATGAGTCCTGGGAGTTCTTCCTTCTTGAAGCTAAATGTTGGAGTACACTTCTCACCATCCACTTCTCCACGGATGAAACAATAAGTCAAGACTTCTTCATTGGGTTGTCGATCAGCAGTTTTGGGAAACTCTGAATGCCACACCTTGTAGCGGCTGCTGTTGTTGAGAGCCAATTTGGATGGACCAATGAGCTGTTTCTTCAAAATCATGTGGTTGTAGGTTACTTGAAAGTTGATCAGCATACTAGAGACGTCATCAAATTCCATGCGGGCCTTCTTTTGCTGTGGCTCAGGAACGTCGTCTGCCTCAGCTTCTTCGTCTATATACTTGTAAAGGGCCATTGGGAATGCAGAGTTGTCAAACACGTACGACTGTTCCGATCCGGGACATCTGATACTCCAGGCAAAGATTGGGTCATAGTCCCAAAACTGCTTGTATTCAGGATCGTTCTCTTCCACCAATGGGTCCAGGAGTGGATTCCACACAAGAAAGTTGGCACCACTTCTCCAGTCCTTGGGTAGTCCACGCATGATTCGTCTAAAGATTGCATCGCCGCATCGAGTTTTTGCAGTTTCAGCATCATACCTCAAGGTAGTTGACCAGCCGTTTCTAGCAATGTAATCGCACCCCTCATTGTCAAAGTCCTTGGTTCCATGGATGAATGGCATCTTTTGGGCAGCTCTCAGGTAGTTAATGATCAATTGACCCTTTTGTGGGTTGTTTGGTCCTTTGTACTTCATGATTTGGTCACAAATGTATCGTTCAGCATTGTGAGCACGTCTACGGGTTGCCCAAGGTAAGATCTTCTCGGTAGAATCCGATGGATGGAATCCAATATGTCCGTCCATGTTTAACGCCTTGACCAAAAGGTATTGAAGCTCCGCGTGAGGATCACAGGCAGAGTGGTCACAAATGCGGACATGGGGAGCCTTCCTCTTCTCGTCAAAGTAGGCTGGTCCAGCTGGAGCGTGCAGATCGGCAGGAGACCTAGTAGCGTCCTCCATCAGAAGACCTACCATTTCATGCTTGTACACCACACGGAAGCCAGGACAATCGGGATGACGTTTAGAGTGGTCCACAGTCAGCAAGGTCTTCTCAAGAATCTCTTTGCGATAAAGGATGGTGGCCCGGGTGATGAGCGGATCCTTCTGCAAAAAGTCTGGACCAAACACTGCTTCGTCAGCTACGCCACAACCAGTCTCCATGTTATTTCGGATAGAGTTGTAAAAGTCCGCTTCAGAAAAGGTTGGTTTGATGGCAGCAGCTTCAGAGTTTAAGGAATCCCCAATAATATCAGGGATCTGAACGTGAGCCACAGCAGCCAGGAAAGATGCCGTAGCAAGGGGGTCAGCAATGGCAGCAAGGTCCGGTTGGTTGTTGATAATGCCTTCCATCTTGTTGGATTTCGGTTTGAAAACACGGTTTCAGGAATCGGGTTGAGAAAGTTTTTTAGAAAAAACTGATGAGAGCAATTCAAGTGAATCGTAAGAGAGCACAAGTTGCAATGGATACCCTTGTCACTTTTCCTTTGGGTTTTTATACTCGAAGAAAAGGTTTGGGTACATCCTTTTTATTTTTACCCTTTAAATATTCTCAAGAGACAGGACGAAACACGTCAAAGCCTCGTTACTACTTTCTTATCCCTTTCTGAGAAGTGATAAAAGGAAACAAGTTTGGGCCCGTTTACTTCTTTCTCTTCTTCATCCACTTTAGGGTTAGGATTAATTTCGTACGTTCTTTTAACCCGTGATGTTATGTTTCTGGTAAAATGGGAACGCAAGGTGTTTACGTATGAACGTCGAATGCTTGTTTTGCTAAATACTAATTTTAGTCTTAAATTTGAGCAAAGGGTGACTGAAGGTAAGGTAAAGTCTACCTTTAAACAATTAAGCATCCCCATGATTATTAAGTCCTACTAGTTCTTGATGATACCAACTACCCTTTATGGGTTCTCCTTCTTCCGTTTCAAGATAGTAAGTGACAGGTTTGGTCTTTCTTACTAGGCTTATTAAATGAACTTTTTTATCAAACGTTTGATCATATCCTTTTTGAAATATCCCCTTTTTCTTTGGAATAAGCACCCGGTCACCCTGTTTAAACTTATTAACGCCTAGTTTAGCAATTTTCTGAATCTTTTTGCTATAAATATTCTGCCAAGTCTCATTTACATTATCAAGTGTCACTTGATTTGGTGTGCACTTCAAACTTGTGTGATAGCTGTTGTTGTACTGACGTTCAAAGTCTTTGAGCTTGTGAATAAATCGTTTTGTCTTTGCATGGGTAAGATACCTGGCTATACGTTGGCCCAGCGTACGGTTAAAACGTTCATTCATACAACATTTTGTTGACGAACTAGTAATAAAATGTTTTATTCCCATTGGTTCCAACAACCTTTTCATTAGACTATTTTTAAACTCTAGACCATCGTCGGTTTGAAAAATCTTGCAAGTACGTTTGGACCTTTTAAATATTCTTTTCATTGCTTCTACTACAGTAACTGCAGTTTTATTTGGTAGCCCTTCTAGCCATGCTGTTCTTGAAAAGTGGTCCAACACTGCAAGTATATACCGCTTGTTATAGTTTGACTTTGGGTGTTTAACTTCAATCAAATCGGCTCCCCATTGGTGGTTGATTGTAGGCACTGAAACCATTCGTCGAGGAAAACGTTTACGCAAAGGATGATGTAACACATAAGCTGGTACATTGCGTAGCTCCTTTTTAATCTCATCAAGTTTGAACTTGTTGCACTCTTTTGACCGTTTCACTGTACTTACACCTGCGAATGAACAGCTAGCTTTAGCACTTGTATACGTTCTTGCTATCTTCCCTGCCATTGTATCAATGAAAGTGTACTCTTGTAAACCTTTGGTATATATCGCGTTACACAAACGTGAGGTACATCATTCCTGTCTTACATCTCGTAGGGTCTACACTCATCTTTTTAGCTGATTCTAATATAAACATTGACAGGATGGAGCGAAGAATTCTCAAAAATAAAAAGTTTCTCGAGTACTATTTGGAGGCGGATCCTACGTCTCGTAAAAAGCTTTTAAAAGCAGCGAACCAAGAGCAAGTCAAATCACTCTGTGAAGCGACATTGAACGTTGTAAAGAAAAACGTGCATATCCCTCACCACGCCAAACAATCTCTGTGCAAACACAAGGCGGTTATTAAACGAATAGCGTTTAAAAAGGAACCAATATCCAAGAAAAAATCACTACTTGTTCAAAAGGGCGGATTTCTTCCAATAATTTTGACTACTATTTTACCCCTTTTGGCTAACGCTCTTTTGTCTCGAAATGGCTAAAAGAATGAAACTAATCTCCGCTTCTCTTTACGACCGTCTGATGGCACAACAATCTACTTCTCATTCACACCCAACAACTACCTCTGCTGCTGAAGTTTTGGAGTCCAACTTGCCTGATGAAATCAAGGCAAAATTGTACCAAGAGCTAAAGCGGAATCAACATGGCCAGAAATCTGCCGAGGACAAAATGAAGATAAAGGCCGAATCCAATCCACCTGAATCATCTGATATTATTTCATCTGCTCCTGATCCTCTGGTCAGCCCAGAATCTCCACAAAATTTCTCAACGCTACCTTTATCCCCAATAAAAACAACAACCAGCCGTGCAAATACGGAGGAACTTCTTAACAAGGGGTTAGCAAGACGAGTTACGCGATTTCTTGAATCTACTAATATAACTGCTAACGATGCCGGAGAAGTTATGCTCAATGGAAAACGGATTGTATCTTCCAACATGGAACTGCTTGTCAAAAGTCTATCCAATGGCCGTTACAAGAAACCAATGGGATATAATGAAGTGATTCAATATATTGCAAAGGGAGAAATTCCCAGTGGGATATTTACTCCTAGTATTATTAAAGATATTGTAATTTATAAACCAAATGCAAATGTGGTAGATGATGTAAATGATGAATACGACAACACAATAAATTGGGAGTTATTTGAATAAATTTTTATTTCTTTATTTTTTCTACAAACTTATTTACAAAATTGTACACAATCTTATCATTTCTTTCCAAATTTTTGGAAAACTTGGCATAAAACGCATTTCGGCTACATCCTTGTAATCTGTTATATAAATAAAATAGTACATGGTGCCCGCATACTTCGGAAATTGGCGATTGCAAACATATATTTGTTTCTTGAATTTGTAAATTGTTCCGCTGAGCAAACTTTGTAAAGTTATCTGCATAATACTTTACTGGTTTACCATAACTACAAAAAAACTCCATTGGCTTGTTTCTTTTTTCAATGTGAATTCCAATCCAATGTCCACCAGGGTAACCAGAGGGTTGATCATTTAAGCATATGGCTACGGGATAGCTGCGGATTTGCAGATCATCTAATTTGTCGCATGGAATACAACCAAATTGAGTCTTCTTTTTCTTGTGGAAGAGAAGTCCCATGGTTTTGATAATCTGGATGGTGTCCATTATTAGTACTGTTTGGAGAAGTCTCTGAAATAGACCTGACGATCCGAGTTGATGTACAACACTGACTGATACTCCAGGTAGCACATTACTGTTAAAGCCTCAGGGATGGCTGCTTTGAACTTTAAATTAATGACACAATTCCCATGACGAGGAGGGCAGAAAGCATTTCGCAAATGCCGGAGATCATAAACAAAGAATGTTTTTGATGCTTTATATTCTTCAAGTGTTAAGTCAATCCCAGAGTCACAGTCTGCTAGTCCTAATCCTTCAAATACGGATGAATACGCTCGAACTGCTCGAGCGTTATCAAAGTCCACATCCATTGCAAAATTGGTGATTTCCTCACTGTTACATGTTACAGAAATGTGTGACAATCCAAAGTTTTCAAACACTAGCGGATTTGTCTCATAAGTTCCATGAACATTTTTTGCATTTAATAGGCCAAGCACAATTCGGTCGGGAAGAAAGCCTGTGATTAAACTCTCGTTATAGTGGCAGATAGTTCCTGTGGGTAGGTTGTACGACTTCATCTGGATTTCACGCATGGGATAAGCTGCAGGGTTCCCAGCCTCCCAATGTTTAAGCTGCTTAACCATCACAGGAGCTACAATGGTGTGTTTAGTCACAAATAACTGAGCTTCTTCAATCTGAACTTGAACACCCTGCCCAACTGCTCCGTTGAGTGCTTGAATAGCAAACGTATCGTTTGCCCTGTAAAATGTGACTTTAACGTCTACGCCTGGTGGGATGAGTTTCATTTGATGAAAAAGGTCCAGATGGGGACGCCCATACATCTCAAATACGGTGCTTCTATCAGCCAGGTCTCTACGTGCAGTCCATCCAGGGTCGTTTGTATCCTTTTCACATTTTGTTTTGTAGTAACAACTTGCCTGCCCCTGACTTTTCTTGTAATCTTTTCCCTTTGCTAACAAAGTTTCAATGTAACTACGGTATGGGTAATAACCAGACTTGGAAGTCACTTCAACATCATTAACGTGGACAGTCACATTTTGAAAAAGGCTGTGTAAAAAGTTATTGGTGGGAGCGTAGGACCCTTTGGTTTTATCCCCCTCAAATGGAATGTCTTTTCCATTCTTATCAACCAGCTTGCAGCGAACATAAAGTTTTGTTTCTGCCAAGTTTAGATAGTTGATGTCGTTGCCAGTAATTGTAAAAATTATTGGTGATGTTTTGCTATCCACAGAATGTAGGGGAAAGTAAGTGGCCGTTGACGTGTTTTGAATACTCACATCATAAGTGACATCTTCAAACAGGTTTGTTTCCGATCGAATAAACTGGATTTGTGGAACGGATTGTCTTGCCTTTGCCATTTTCGCTCAGTCAAAAATTGTAACAAAATCACTTTTTCGTAAAACTTTGCGACGCGACTTTGATTTTTTAGGAGTTTTTCTTGTCTTCTTTTTGGCTTTGGAAACTCGCCTTTTCTTAACGGATTTACTAGGTTTACTTGCACGCTTGCGTTTCTTTCCTCGTCTTCTTAACCCCGAACCAGACTGATTAAGAAACTGGTTTCCAACTCCTTTAAGTACCCCCACAGCATTCGACTTTAAGCTTGCCTTTAAGTTACGCCCCTCCATAATGTCAGATGCAACGTTTTTAGCTGCCTTCACCGCATGAGGAAGAAGAAATTCTTTTGCAAAAGGGATTAGTCGAGAAGCTAGTCGACCAAAAAACGCACCAAGTCCATGCCCATGTTGTCGTCGAACATTTGGTCGATAAACAAGCAAGCCTGGCTCCATTCCTCCACCCAGTTGGTGTGTTATTGTCATAGCCATTGTTAGTGTATTGTTAGTATCTCTTTCTTCTAAAGTGAAGTGTTGCTGTGAATGCTCCCAACTCGATTGGTAGAACGTCAGACGATTCGCTTCTTATATACATGTGAATCTGGTCCAAGTTTATGTTTTTCAGAGGAACATAATGGTGATGGGCAAATTCATTAGTCGTAGTTTTTCCTATCTCTCCTTTGTAGTCGGCAATTCTCAATAGAGGTGCAAGCTGTCCTCCAATGTATTGGTTTTCAATAATATCTGCATAAATATACATTCGCTGCTGACCATGTCCAAAAAAGGGCCCAAAATCTGCCTTGTAAAGTCTACATGTTTGTGACTCTGATACTACACCCATTTCTGTTAGTCCAAGAATCGCTAAGATTTGGTCGTCGAATTTCACATCGTAAGCACCACACTTAAAATCATGCTTCATAAACACACGATTATTTTCTTGGTAAAACCTTATAAAATTTATGCATTTATTTAATTGCTTTATTAATCCATCAAGATCAAACACGTCTTCGTCAATACACACACTGTAAACAGAACGCTGACATTTGAGTTTTGATGTAGTGGATCCCTGTTTGGTTTTTCCAAGCATTGAATAATACTCAGAACTAGTAACCTCAATCAATTCTGAACTCATTTGTTTCCACTCTAACTTTTCAATGATAGATGATGTTAGAGGGCCAAGTCGTTGTTCTTTCTCGATAATTCGAACGCGTATTATTTCACTTTTTTGATTTTTCGAAAGATTGGTGGCGTTAATATTGGTCCAGGTTGGGGATTTCATGCATTTAGTAACGTCCTTTCTATAATCCTCTAATCCTAGAACATCTGATACCCACTGCGTTGGCTCTACCGCCAGAATATTTTCATCAGCTCTTGTTTTCAAAAGCACTTGGTCACCATTCCTTTCTATACTTGAACCAAATGGAGCCAACATGTTGTTACAAATTGTAATCAAATCAGACACAGTCTTGATGGTTCCCGAATGTACGAAATCTACTAAATGTTCTTTAAAAAGCACATGTTCCTTTTCTCGAAAGTTTTTATCAATTTGCATTACATCCCTTGCAAAGGCACGGTTGTAGCAATCGCTTCCTTTTATTGATTTGTATCTCTTATATGAATCAATATCCATCACGTAATCGGCACTAAAAGTCGTGTATGCACTCATTGTTTTCATATTGAAGAAGGTTGATGCTATAGTATCGTCAAACTCTATTTTTCAACCTCACTTAGTACAACCACTTTTGCTAATTCCCTTCCCTTTTTAAAATGGGAAGGGTTATACACATAACTGCACTGCACAAGGGCTACTTCATACATCCCTGGATCTATATCCAAAGGGTTTGCCAATTGGTTTCTGAAATCTGTTATTGTGTTGTTGGGAAAATAAGCTGGCGACGAATCGCTTTGTAAATGCACGTAAAGGTTGTCCATGTTGATTGCTTGAATGATATATGACGACTGGCACATATGCTATTTCCATACACATTTTATATATTCCCATTTAACATGCATAGTATACAACTCTATTCATATATATGATATAGCATGTACGTATGCTGTCCTGTATAAAGTTATGCTCTGGACTTTAACATGGGACCGTATACGCGGTAAGAAGATCCAGGGTCACATACTACTATCAATAGTTTTCACTCTCTTAAAAGCGAAGGATTTTATGGGAGTTTTTATAAAAAGCTGCCAACAGCCAGAGCAACACAACAACTCAGACGTCTTGATCCCAAGCCTATTAACTAACCACGTAACCTGCCTTTATCTTATTTTGAGAGAGCTCAGATAGGTGAGAAAATTTGTTTACAGAATAATTCGTATTCAAATTCTCTGTCCATTTCAAAACTGAATTCGATTGGGATACATCCGTCAGTTTTTTACAGTTTGCAAGAGTGATGGCTCTTTCCACCCCAATCAAAATCACACTCCTGACGGTGCTTCTCGGAGT
>JAQGAP010002068.1:0-16587 GCA_034697805.1 Orchesella bifasciata | reverse complement strand
CATCCTTTTTACATAAAAAGCTGTTAACTAACATATTGTAAGAAAGTCGATGAAACCATTTAAAGTTTCAAAAAACGTACTCAGACGGAGTTAGGGGGTCTTTTTGTCCCCAGGGCACCAAAATTTTAGGGTCAAAAAGGGGTATATGTACTTCTACAAGAATTCTGGACAAAGTTACCCCTTAGCTATTTCCATAGAAGTAAAATGTGGTTCCTTAGCGTCGTAAGCCTACCTTCCGCTAAGGGCTAGCCATGAGGAGGCCGCCTATATCGCAGCAATGGAACAGAGATTTTCTACGTCTAGAGAAGTCTTGCGACTTGTTTGATGTACGGTAGGTGATTAAGATCGGTTTCTGTGCACAAAAAAAATCCGGAAGGGCCAACTCTTTCTTAGCTCAAAATAGCCTGAAAGTCGTATAGTTAAGAAAGCGGAGCAACGTAAATGTAACAATTGTTTCCGACATATCAGCAAATATTTTATTGTAATTAGGTACAAATAAGGATAACTTGGATTAGTTACTCGATGAATTTTTTGTCGTTGTCTTGAAAATCATTTTTTATAACAGAACTGATAGAATTGGCAATTGCGAGAGTCATTTATTGTACCTTGTTGTTTAATTGTAATAAGTTATGGTAGGTTGAAGTATTTCTGTTTCAAGTCACTCGGAAGTTATCTGAATGTTCATGGTAATACATTTAAGACCTTTAATCTTTTGTGCATTTGCACGGTGTAATTACTTTGTAATTGTCAAATTTCTAAATATACAAGTATACAAGTGCGCATGCCTGTGTAGTATGTTTTGAGTTGAAATGAATATTTAGTTTATGTGGGAAAGAAATGTATCTTCACAAACTTTTTTTAAGAAAGCACTAAACGTAATCGTCAGTTTTAAAATAGGAACGGTTGGATATTTCTTGAACAAATCTAGTCAACCCGACAGTCTTCAGCTTTCTCAATTGTTAAATAGTTTATTTAATTCACGTGACAAAGTAAGCATTGATACAAACTGATTGTAAGGGCAGACGTAGGTTTGATTTGTTGTAAGTCAACGTGCCAAAAACTATTTAGTATTATTAGTAAATCCAATATGACGTGTTTAGAATTGCTGTAAGAATAAGGTACATTCAGTCAGTTTATTTAATTACTTTTGAAATTGACTACTTTAATCTTTTGATGATCTGCATTAGCTGCTTTCATATAGCAATCCATTCAATTTTCCCAAATATCAATGAAAAACTCAACCTGATTTTCCTTTTGTATCCTTAAGAATTTTACTCGTCTCCATAGTTTTCCGTATCTTCCGAATTCCTAAGAATTGGTTAAAAAGAGCAGTAACTTAAAAACTGTTCCAGTGGCAGTTGCATTTCATCAATAGCGTTAAGTAAATTAAAATTTCGACTTATTTTCGACGCTGGAATCTCAAAGTTTATTTTTTAAACTAGCAGGTTACCTATTTAAATCATGGGTTCCTGTAATCCAGTGTATTATGATGATGAAATTCACACATATTTTGAAAATTATTGCATTGACGTGCTTAGCGTAAATTGACCATAAATGGTCAGGGTTTTGGGGTGTAAATTAATCTATTTTACAAAATATATACACATGTAATAGTTTAGTTTTTTCAAACATGTTAAATACGCAGTTATTTATTTTTCTAAAACGTGCTTGGCTCTAAAGCTAATGATAGTTAATAATACAAAACAATAAACAGTTTGTATTTTGTTAAGATATCTATTAACTCTGAAGGTAGAAACTTTTCTCTCTACAAAAAGTTTTAAAACTAATAATTTTTTTTGTTTTCAAGAATGGAATCATTATGAAATTTTCTGTTGTATTTACCTTTTCGAACGCTAGGTTAGCTATATTAAAACACAATGAAGCAAAATTTACTTTATCTGTATTTATGTGACTGGGGTCTGTTTTGTAGAAGTTTTTCATACTGTTTGAAAAGCTGCCTTTTGTGATGTAATAATTTTTCAAGGATGAAAACTAAATTTATTCTGTAGCAAAAAAAAACGGAGCAAATTAAATGTACTTATTATTGTTTCCGACTCATCGCTTGTCACAAGTTCATATAAGGTCTACGGTACTCTTGAAAACAGTGTCTAAATGTCACACAATTTTTCGTGTGTTTATTAAATTATATTGAAATTTCCTGATTGCTCGCAAAAGAATACAGTACTGCAAAAATAGTAAGCTCTCAGATAACATGTGTAACGTCTGAATAAAAAGATCAATGAAATCAAACTAAATACAGTCAAAAATACGACGAAAAATGAATTTACAAACAAACATTAACTTTTTTGTGTGCTACCCTGTTTCTTGCACATTAGTGGTACTTTTATTATGGTTCCTCGAAAACTAATTTACATTTACCACATAACGTTCTAGTGTACAGTCTGCAGTCATCTATTTTTAAAACCACCTTCTACTCTTCTTGCTGAATTTATGCGCAGCCTTACTTATATTCACACGGAGAATGCTTTACAGGTGTACCAATGAGATTTAGTTTCATGAAAAATCATAACCAAACGTGCATGAAATGAGTACCGCGATAAATGTTTCCGTTAATAAAACCAATACATCTTAGTTTATCTTTTCTAGAAAAATTTATATGCAATCGGAAGATACACATTATTAGGCTAAATATTTGTGAACCTATTACAATCGCAGCATTTTTTTCTTATTGAATTTTTGGGACCAATTCCCTTTGCAGAAGCTGTAACCCTTCAGACAATGCTTTGTCGTGTTTCATAAATATGCAGTAAAACAAAAAGAGGTAGGCAGGCAGACGTCTATGAGTGAAACCATTATGGTTTCTTCCCTTGTTGTTCCAAAGAAAACTTTAAAACTACTGCTTTGCTGAACAACTGGTTGCTGGATTCATTTTTACAGAAAGGATTTATTGTGTAACTGGAAGAGAATTACACCGACTTAACCAGAACCTAAATCTGACCTGTTATTGTTTGCAACAGAATTATCTTTCATTTTAGGATTTATTAATTCTTTTTCTCGGAAAACCGACGTGCAATGTAAAACTATGAAGATGATACACGTCTTTCATTCAAGCTAGCTTAAGCTGTGAATTTTTTTGAAATTTGTATGTAAACGAACATGCACAGTGTAAGTTCAAGGCTTTCCTCCTATTCCATTTTCATTTAATACATCGGAAAATAATTTTCTTCAATTTCGTATTTATATTCTTTGATGTTGAAAAGTGGATTGAAAAAGTAACGAGTTTTTCTTTGCTGTAAAATGCCATTTAAAATTAAAGTTTATATACAATACAGACTAGTGTGCGGTGTTCTTATTTCCAATACTGATAAACCTTCACGCATCAAACAAGTAGCATGCATCCAGCTGAAAGACTGGTTCCTAAAATGGTAGTCCCTTGCCACTACATCGTTGAAAACCATAATGTGCTTGGTACTTTCTGTAGTTGTTTTGCTTAATGCCAAGGTGAACGTATGCGAATGAAAACTTTTGACTCGAACTGCAGTACTGAAATAATAATATTTATAGTCGCTTCTTACATTTGTATGTGTTTATTATACTCTTCTAGGAAAACGAATTTACAAACATACGTATATATATAAGCAGCAAATCTGCAAGAAGATTCATTTTTAAGAGCAAAAATGGTTCACTAACCCTGCCCACATAAAACAAGCGTTTCTAACTTCCTAAATTATGCATTGAATTTTTTGTAAGAAAATATAACCAATCCCATTCATGAAAAAGGATGCGACTAGAAAAATGCTTTAAGTAAGAAACCCTTATTTCGCATTTGGGTACATTTTATCTGGCTTAAACCGGAATTGTACACGAAACAATTTTTCCGTCTTGTATAGAGATTAAATTCATGCTAAGCAGAAATTAAAGGAATAAGAACTTAGAACCCAGAAAACCTTTATTCGTAAGGTTCACGATAGTCTATCCCTTCATTCATACCTTGTCTTGTGTTTTAGATCCCTTTTGTAGATTAATAGGAGCTTATAAACCAAAATACATGCACGTACGCACGTAAGTTCATGTTCACGACTAAAAATTCTGTTATGTATAGTATTTATGCTGGTGAATACGTCTTAGCCTTTTAAGCTCCATACCTTTTTAGTCAACGTATCACGTTTCATTTTTACTTATAATCTTTTTTCTTGGAATGCCGGCTTAAAATATCAAATCGTCGAAACCACCCTAACTAGAACCATCACAAAATAAAATTTCATGAACTCAATTGTATATGCCTTAATAGATTTAGTTGCGTACACTTAAACCCTTGCGGCTGCGTGATTGTAAACCGTCTATAGTAACCATTTACCATGCATATAAAATTTTTCTTCCAATGGTTTCAATAGCTGCAGCAGTCTATGTTTTTTTCACCTGAAACACCATTCTAGGCATAAAGCATATGTTGAAAGAGCCTGCAACAAATAAATATATTCTCCTAGGAACCTGCAAGTAGCGTTCAGTCCTCACTTTAGCTCTGAGCAGTTCAGTCCTTCTCCATTGAAGTAGTAGTTTTCATTCTTTTGTTGGGGTTACAATGGCGAAGGATATCAGTATTGTCCTAATTACTTCTAGCCTTTCGTTTCAACTCTTCCGTTGCTCCTAAAAACAAGATTGTGTACCAACTTCACATTATCCGCATTTTCACAGTTAGAAATCACGGCCACTCGTTTTCTTGGTATACGCAAATTTTTATCTAATCAATTCTCAGTATAAAAACGACCTAAAGTTATAAACCAGTGGGTATATGATTTATTTGTTGCTAGTTCTTCAAACAAGTTCATTGTACGGAGGAAAGGAAGTCTAATTGACCTGTAGTGTAACTGTTTGATTTTTGCAACAGGATTGAACGGACGTTTGGAGTGGACCACCAGTCGCCACCATAAAAACGACGAAACGAAACGGGAAGTGGCAGATTGGAATGAACGTATACGCCTAAGGTAAAGAACGTTTAATCATTCGTTCCATGCCTCGTTAACAATTATGATTTAAGTCTAAACTAATATCATTGTATCTATTCATCTTAGAATGGTGACGGATGTTCAAGAAGGTTCTTCAAAAATCTTTTCTGGGCAATTTGTTTGGATAAATGACTGCAAGCGGGTGCTTTCCGTTTTTTAATACCAGGAATTGGCAATAATTGCAGTTAAGATTTGGGAGGTTCCACGCAATATTTTCGCTAAAATTTTATTAATCCGCTCAAAGTTGTTAGTCTTCTTGAAACATTTGTACATTCTGGTTTTTCAATATAATTAACAGTTTGCTGGATTTCTTGAACAGGCGAAGTAGTTGTTCAGGCAAGGGTCTGATTGGTTAAGTGTGTGTTTACTAAATAGGCATTTGTGTAGGAAGAAACGTATTTTGCTACAAATTTATTTTAAATGAGGATAAAAAGGAAAAATCAATGTTCGTTTCAACAAGTAGAATCATTATGAATTTCCACTATGCAAATTTGAGCAATTTGTTTGTATTGAGTTTGAGGTTAGCAATCAACATGCTTCGTATTTTAATTGTATTGATGAAGTGATTGTATTAATACAGTATTTTTAGTACTAAAAAGCAAATATGCTTAGATAGTTAAATATACGAAGCAGATTAAATGTACTAATCACTTCCAGCTTATACTTTCCTTAAATAATTTTTTCATCACATTCTTTTCTGATTGAGATGTTAGGATCTCAATGAGCGTCCCTTAAAAATATCCATCTCTATTTTTAAATTCCCAATGTATGTTAATTTTAAGTTTAGCTACTGGTTACCACATTGCATTGGTGGCTTCACTAATTAGTAATAGGGAGATTCATTATAATTTTGTGGCACTAGAAACTGTTGGAGGCTTGTGTTAAAGCGTTTGTTGCGATCGAAAATATTATTTATGTATAAAACGCATGTTAAAAGGGAAAAATTTATTTTAGTTATTAAGTGTAGTTGTTGAGAATTTTACGTACTCTCACATGGATGAAGTTGATTTGTTACGGCAGAAATGTATCTTTCCGCAAAATTATTTTAATTTAGCCGAATGCATAATATTGTTTCTCTTATATAGAAGCGTTATGAAGTTGTATCGAAGTTACAAGTGTTTGTAGTTTAACCAGGTTCAAGGGTGGAAATGTATTTAGGACGATTGAAGTCGTAAGTATTTGTCCTGCTATCCCATTCGAAAGTAGAAGAAACCGTGATAACATTTGTAAAAGTAGTTTTTAGTTTAATGTATTTATATTTAATGTGGCTTAAATACAATCTGCGCAGAAAGATCTAGTTGTAAATTTTAACGATTGATTTATCATGGGAAACTGGTGAAAAGAGTTTATGTTAAATGTCTTTCGTTTGTTCATTTTTATTACCAGCAGAGACTATGTATATTTTATGTAAGTTAATTTTAATATTTCCTAAATAATACATTTGAAGGAAGAGATGTATCGTTCTCCAAATTTTTAAAAAGTAATTAGTAAACGTAGGTCTTTTTTTATAAATCAAATTACAAATTGTTTGAGGTCTAAGGTCTAATGTTCCCTATGAATATTTGAGCTGTTTAAGGTTTTTAAAATCAGCTAAAATGTAGATTGTGTATACTGTGTCTAATTTTGGATGGAAACTTATGTAATTGCTAACATTGTAAAATTGGGGTTTTGCTGGATACAAATTTAGGACTTGAAAAAAAGTATAGTCCTACAAAAAGTTAAAAAAAGATATATCTGTGATACTAGCTTTTAATATGTAACAAGATAGTAATTATCGGCCTACAAAATCGTGGCATTGCAGGATTTTTGGTTATGTGTAGTTAACACAGCATGTCCATTAAGAAAGGTGTTAAGCCACCGTGGTAAAATTATAGTTTTTCAACCAATTTGACATTATAACTATTATAAGTATTTAGTTGGAGGTATGAAACTTTTAGTTACTACTAAGCGCTACTGTGGCACTAGTAAATGGGATGACAACGTAACTTCACAATTAATGAGGATAACTTTTGACTTGTCAAAGGACTCTCTCAGCTACAGTGGTTAACTAAATTTTAAGATCAAGAATAGCACAATTACTTGAGAAGTAAATTAAACGGAGCAAATTAAATGTACTAATTACTTCCGACCTAACATGCAGTATTGCAAAATATTACTTTTTAACTGTATTGGATTAGGGTCTGGAAGAGGATTATTTTTGTCTACATACAATAGCCATGATATTTCCCTATTTCAGAACTTTTTAGAGGAAAAACCGTACGTAAAATGAGTTTGGGTAGTCAATCTGCTTTTTGTGACGCTTTATTACTTTCTTTGAAGCGAAAACTATATTATTGTGTGAGTTATTTTTTTCTTATATGTCAAAGAGCCAACAACATGTATTTTTCTAAAATTCTTAATACTAGTAAACATTATTTTTTTATTTGCTTTACAGACGAGTGCGCTTATGATATTTTTAGTAAATATCCAATTTTTGCTTTGTGCGGGCAGAAAGGTATCTTCTCACAAAGTTATTTTTAACGAGGTGTTAAGCGTAGTCGTCGGTCTTTGGTTTTCACGATAGGGCAACGGTATGCCTAAGTGTTAAATTGTTTTCAGATTCTTTGTTAGATTGTATTGAAGTATCTTGTTTGCTCGCAAATACAGATATTTTAGATATAGTTTGTATTATGTATTAAAGTTAACAGGATGCAATGAAGATTAAAATCAAAACTTAATGTTGTTGATGTTCAAAAATTGCAAATGTTTTCAATTATTCTAAAGCAACAAATGTTTTGATTTTTACAAAATATGTAAATATTAAAAATCAAAATAAACTACCATTCTAGTTGCTTGCAAAGATGACTTATTGTGACTTCCGTTTTAATATACTTGATGGTTTACATATTTTCGAACTTCTTCGTAATGATGTTCACACAAAAAAAAGTTTCATTTGTGAAACGACAAAACCAAACATACATAAAACAAGTACCTAACATTCATTAAACCTTACCTTTTTGGTTCAAGGCTGTTAAGAGCCTTTATCTTTAACACCCTTGCTTTCATCAGTAATCTCTTTTCGTGTTAATTTACATACAACCAAAGACGTATAATATTGCGAAGCCACGTGCTCCGCTATCATCCCAGGAAATTTGTGTTTTCAAGTAGTTTATCTTTTGCATATCATAACATAAGAGTGGGCCTTTCAAGAAAGGCATTTGCAGTGCTGCAATGTTGGATGCATTTCATATTGGTAATCTGACAGTTTGTAATACATACTTTACATAATTTTTTGGAAGCCAGACGTATAAGTTATCGCTCTACTTAAAGTTTTAGTATTAGTAACTAACTGTTGCTGTTGCGTATTGGTTTGACAAGACTTTCGGATAGCGTTTTAAGTATGAATAATATTAAAGCGAAAGTAAATTGAGTATTAGTTACAGTTTGAGTAACATGTACGCACTGAAAGCAGCTAAAAAAGGTGGATTTATTTGTGCGTATATGTGTGCCATTTATTTACTTATGCTTCATTCATAGTTATGTAACATTATATTCAACCAAACAAAAGAAAATCATGTACTCCTTGTCAATATAAACCAAAACTAAATTATTAAAATAAGTACCGGTTGCTCCATCACTTCCAGAAAACTGTATTCTAGAAATGGAAAAAAATGTTTTGACGCAAACTGTCTTGGACATAACAGTATTATAAATCGCCATATGCTACTTTAATTAATAAAGCTTGTAAACATTATTACAACCATTGAAACTAAGTTTATGACATTATTAACCCAAGGGTAGAAATATGAGATTAATACATATTTCTGCAAAAGCAGAGTCAATTTCATTTGTGGGACCAATCAAGGTTTTGATTAATAGTGATCAAATTTTATAACCAACAAATACTGTTTGTACTATGACTGGTTGGAATTGTAAAAACTTTCATTGGGTTAGGATGAATCGGCATAAGCTGCTGAAACTGTGGCGTGTATTATATGCAACGAAAATATATTAAGCCTGCTGCAGTATTTGTTGTCAAACATGAGAATCATTTCATGCTTGATAGCCATTCTCTGATGGTACCCAAAATCATTTTCATATATTGCTGCATAAGTGTATCCCTTGCAGTGTTTCTGTGTATCGGTAACTTTCTTAAAACCGATTCTTCCAATGCACGGATACACTAAGGGTTTATAAGTTCGGAGAAAACCTAAATGGGAAAGGCAAAGAACATGTTTTTTTATTTAGGTTTATACAAGGGATGTTTCTAATTTTTTTGTCGGAACCAACTCCTACAAAACCAATGGTTTTTAAGTATACCCAGAAACATGTTACTTCTTATGTACTCACAGCTTCCCTTCACTCACACATTAAAATATATAAATAAACCCATATAAACTCATCCTTATCTCCAAATGTTCGCATGCATGGATAAGTTTACCTTTGACTTTTCGATATTTTGAAATACTTTTTTGGTATTACGGCGTAGTTCGCATTTTTAAAAAAAAATAACGAACTACTTCGGTTTTCTCCATTTTCAATTTTAGTATTCTACATCCATACATTTTTTTGTAAGAAATGTCATTTGAATTTTTAAGCCCAAACTTTTATGTTGTTGACTGTAGGAAATAAATATTTCAGTTTATTATCAAAATGCAATCAATTAATGTGCATGCAAAACCTTTATATGCTGAACTAAATATTGTGGGTTTCAATTGATGCCAACTTAAGAATTTTGTGACTGTTGATACTATTTATAAATGAATGCTTTCCGAGCGGTAAGATGGAAAAGGGTTTCAATAACTGTATGAATATAACCTTGTTGGATACTTAAATTCCGAGACTTCTTTTTTTCCCATCAAACTGTTAGGCTTTATCAACACAATGCATCAACTACATGTACTATTTTATTTGTTATATTATTTAGAAACCGAATTTCGTTCGACTCGAAATGCCAACGCTTGTCTTCGGATCTGTGATGTGGTTTCCATTTGTCCGCTTCGAGCTCGAATTAGAATATTTCTGAAATTTCATATAAAATCGATACAGTGGTGAGATCTAATTAAATTAATTCTGGACTCACCTTCCATACTCCCTCATAAAGGATCGAAGACAATGCCCCTTTATAACGAATACAAGAATGGAACCAAATGGCATGCCTGTCAGCATAAAATTCCAATTTATAAACGACAACGCTGAGATTCCAAAATTGATTCCCAACTCAACAAAGCTCCATGTTCGGGGTAATGCGTGACCAAGATTTCCAGGTTCACATTGGGGAGACAACCAATACCCAAGGTAAACTGGGAAGCAGGGGTTCCGAATTATATCAAGGTGGTAAAATATCGGCATCACGAGTCCTGTCGCAGTAAACATTCCAATTAAGTAGATGAGCAGTTGCGAAGTTTTCCCACTTTCCTTTGAATCCAGTTGCTGTTTTTGGTAATTAATGAAGTTGTTGAACAGGTAAGCAATTGCGTGAGTACCATATTTGAGCAACTATACAAAAACGTGGCTTTTATTTTGCAGAAGAATTTGGGGTAACTTCGTTCAAAGATAGGAAAGATGGATTTTTGTGGAGCGATATGTAGGAACCAAAGTGTTGAGCGGCTATAGAATAGAAAGAATAAAATGGTTAGCTGTGTGACGAAGGAAAAAGAATAAAATATGATAAAAAAATGAGATTAATTAAGCATGTGAAGTCCGCTCTTTACCCGTCTTTGCTCATATATGTATGGCAAAAACAGAAAAACAGCTCAAGCGTCAGACGTGTATCGATAATCGTTAATCGATTTATTTGAATAGAAAAGCCAAAGTGGTGAAGGTGACGACGGGAGCAGTCAACAACATGCAAAATTTAAGCATTTGGTATCAAACTCAGTCATCAGTAGAAAAAGAGTCGAGTTTTATACTGACACTAAACAAAATTTTATGGTTTCTGAAAAAGCACTTACGTACTCCACGTGTTCATGAATTAAATACTTCGATTTCCAAAAAATATCCCTCAGTTAATCGCACCAAATAAGTAGTCTTATCTTATATAATATTCCTTACAAAAACCATCGTAGTCGTCTGAGTTTTATCCATAATGCCACATTAATGAAGGTAGACTTGGAAAACGCGGAGTTGGGTGTGCTTTTGAGTGTTATATATATATATGGATTGGTTTGGATAGAGAACAAAACTGATGGAACTTAGGAAATATAGCAACAAAAATGATGGTTAGATAAACAGATGGGTTTCTGATTGAAGAAATTTTAGGTTACTCATTTCAATGAAAATATTAAAGCGGAAACTCTAAATCAAATGGAAAACAGTTCGTCCACATCGCTCTTGAAGCTAAATGAGGTTGATACGTAAAACGAGTGTGTACTACAGCTTTGAATCAATAACCAAGTTTTAGGATACTATATACATTCGTTGAAAGAAGAGAGTTTCTCACTTGTAGAATAGCGATGGAGCAATCATTTTAATACATGTACATAAATTCTTTCAAAGGCAGCTTTATTTCAAAATCCACAGACAGATGATTTAAGTTTAGAGATACAAAAGTAGTCTCTTTAGTGGCTTGGCAATATTATGCATGCTGTAATTTTCTTTCTTTGCCAACACTGCTGGTTAGAACCATTTTGAAATTGCTTAAAAGTCTAACATTTTAATTGAATGTTTAATTGAACGTTTTTTCTGATTACAATCAGGAAGAATTCTCGTTAAATTGATCTTCTAGTTCCTTAAGTTTGTTGAAAGCTATATAAAATAAAGATTGAACTTTTGTAAATTTATGATATAAAACCTTATTTTTTAAATTCATAGTACCTCAACAATAAATTCAACCAAATATCGAAATAGAAAATAATGTACTGCTTATTACAATAAACAAAAAATCCAGAAAAATTCCAAACAGTCTGTTTTTTTTTCAGAAAAATAGAACATTCGGCACAAATCCCATTAGCAGGGCAGCAGAATAAACTGATAAATGTTCATTTGCTTATTACCGTGACTGTACACATTGCAACTTGTGACACAACATTATGACTTCATTCGCTTTCTTAAAATTGTTTTATCTTTGAACAATATTAGGGTGTATTACAGCTTAGAAATATTCTTCTTTTAAAGTTTAAATGAATGGATTTTGTAAAATTTTTGCTACCTTGTTCTCCTATTCGAAACATTGCATGTGTCTCATCATTGTGTTCAGGGCCCATTTAAGGAACCTTACCCAAGCAATAATTCTGCCTTTTAATCTCCCAAATACAGCTATAAATTTTCCTATCAAGCAAATTAAGAGGTACACGATAGTATTGAACAGTCGTTTCTGGTTCTCGAATACCAAAACGGGAATTGCCATTGCTATAAGCCCCGCATGCAAATAAAATACGACCACAATGTTATCCTTCGTTGAATACGCTTTGATACCTGAGATCGCAGTTCGTGCATCCTCCACTGTTTGTTTCCACGTGGAAACTCGAAATTTCCAGTCTGCCCACAAATTCATCAATCCCGATTGGAGTAAGGAATGCATTCTTAGCAAGAATTGATCACCACTCCATGGCACATTTCGGAATATCCATGAGTCATAAAGGCTTCCATATGCTTCATGGCTTCTTGAAATTTGTTTTTGTGGAAGGCCAAGCCTGTCCAGTCGAAATTTCAATATGCTGACCTTATCCAATGTGCCAACGAAAGCAGATTCTCCACATTTTGCAATATTCTTGTAGTAGTAATCCTCGTTAACCAGCATGTCCACAAAGTCACTAGTATTTTTTGGCATTTTTATTTTAAGCTCAGGACGACTCGTATTCGGCAGGGCCTTTTTGAGGTAAATAAATTCGAAAATGGTAGGTATTTTTTCCCACTTAATTCCGACGTCTGAAATATCTGTTTGAAACGCGGAGATAATACGAACATAATCTTTCCATTCTGTTTCACCAACAAAGGGAGAATATACCGTGAAATTTTCTAGAAGAATGTCATCAAAAGTTTCCACCCTCTTTTGTGTGATTGGGGCGGTGAGTCTATTAATGTTGTCTCCTTGATAAAAGAAGGTTATAATTATTCCGGCCAGTATCCAGACACAACCTATCCACCGTACCTGGTTTATGGCTTTTGTTGATTGTGCGAGGAGAATGCAATATACAAGTGTTGCATTGCGCCATTGAAAACTACCGTTGTTAGGTTTTTCTGAACATTTACTCACAATTTGTAGAATGAAACCACTTAATACAGCTGCTACTAATATGAAGATCCACGTCGTTACGTCAAATGCGGACACGTAGCCAAGCAATGACAGGAATCCAGGCTTTGATTTAGGTGCGCAGGTGACAAAGTGTATTTCATTTGCCTTTGACCACATTACCAAGTATCCACTCGGAAAAATCAGATCATCCACCTGTTGACTCATGTAAATATTTGAAAAAAAGGCCATCGGAATAAAATTTGAAGTTGTTCGAATGGTGCAGTTTGGACAGCTTGCTGCAGTCACTTCTGTGTTGCTGCCACTCATCCAGGGAGGCATATATTTGTAATATTTTGTTGAAACAGAGCCGACATTTGCAGCATAAAGAATAACAGCGTTGTAACAACTGCCATGAATTCTGTTTAACTCGCTCATTGCAGTTTCGGGGCTTATAATTATCTCCAACAATGGAGCAACCGGAAAATCGTAGTCGAATTCGAAATCACACTTGCTCTCATCACTACGACAACGCTCTTCAGTATGATGTAAAAGATGTTTGTAATCCGGACAACTGGCAATCTTAACAAAAACAACGGAGTTTGTGTTACTGTTCATTGAACTCCCAATGCCGAAGTAAAGCTTGACAGCTTTGGCGTTATTTTTCAGATCTTTGGTAGGGTATTTCCAAAGAAGATCAAGGTGGTTAGAAAATATAAACACCGCGGTTGTGAATTCTGAAACTGTTTCTAAGGGTTTTGGGGCTACAAATATAATAAACGAGGACGACTTGTAGTTTTCAGTTGTGGCTGAGTTAATTCTGTAATCGAAGGCCGAGTAAAATAGGGATTCTGGGTATAAACGTTGGAGATAAGATTTCCTAGATATAGTAGCTCTGTTACTCTGCATCCACATAACGCAGGAAATGGGTTGAATGGTGATCAGAACGAAACATTTTTGCTTATGGGACGGGGGAGCATGAAACAAAAAGTCTCCTTTTTTCTCCAACTCCACCTCCGTTGTATTGCAAAACAAATACTTCAGTTCAAAGTTCACTTTATCTGATGGAATGAGCTTGTAAACAAGTGTTGAAATTATGCTAGGAAAGTCCATAGGGCTCAAGTCAAACCGTTCAGGAGGGATCTCATGCTAAAAAATTGAAAGTTTTAATATATGTTTGTTAAGATATTTATTACGGTATAAAAAGCAGCATTTGTTTTTTATTTTACCTTTAAATTAACTGAATTGGATAGAAAATGTATGGCACAAGTTCTGAACACGTTTAAATTTGATCCGAAATTTAAACGGCTGTTCAACTCAACCTGAAATGAAGAAGCTGATAACGCTGCCAATAAAATAAGACTTTTTGTTGCCATTATGTTCAATTCTTTAAAAAAATATCAATTTTGTTAACGAATTTGCACTGCTTGGCAAGAACATATAGGACTGCTAGGATTGACACGTATGATAGGAAAAACTCCGTGTCAGTTAGAATTATGTCGGCCAAGATGATCCAGCGGAAATTAAAGCTCTTTTAATGTCATAACCTACTCGAAAATTCAATTTTAACTAGGCTGTCTAGAAACATATGCTGCAACTAGGCTGTAGAATGTAAAAGTGGGACTACAGCTAGATTAATAGGCAATAAAAAATAAAGTCATGTGACTAGAGCCAGTGGCTATAAGCCAGAAATCTGTTCTACTAACAAGTTGTCCAATTTTAAAATTTTGTTTTAATTTTTATCATAAGTCTGCGGTAAAGCGTATCCATGAATTTTAGTATCCATAATTTATGAAAACCACCATGAAATGGCAATATTGTGGGTTCACTCGTTGTTTCAATAAATTAGGGCTAAAGTTTTTGACTTTCTAGAAGTGCGTGGATAAGCTTTACTCGGGTTTATGATAAAAACAAAAGGAAATTTTAAAATTGGACCACTTTTTAGTATGACAGATGGCCTTTATTTTGTTTCTTTATTGCCTATTAATCTGGTTTGAGTCCAACTTCATTCTACAGCCTGGCTACAACATCTTTTATCAAGCTAGCCGTGCCACTACAGGCACAGCAAGGTATTTAACCATCAGCATAGGTAAATGGATACGAGCTTGAGTAAACCTATGTTTATAAGAATCGAACCCAAAAAGCACAGTATATGGATTATAGCATGTTTGGAAAGGTAATTTGTGAGTTTTAATTAAAATTCAGAGCAAAATGATTGCTTTCGTTTTTTGAGTGAGGATAGTTTAAGCCACAGTATAATTACAAATGCCAATTTTGAGCGTGTCAATCAGATAAAATCTTAAGTGGTCCTTTAAAACCTTTTAAAAGTTTTTGATGAACTATACCAACTTCATATGCCCATAACGTACGTCATAATAAACTTCCCAAATTGAAATCTAAATTATCTATAATCAAAGTCTAAGAAAGAAAAAAAAACACAAAATTACCTCAAAATCTCTCAAAAATTGTCAGCATCATTTTTTGCTCTGAAAGCATCAAGCTTACAGAAGACTTGTCAATTTCAACCTAACCTAGCCGTTCTATTCCTCACAGTCAACAGTCCAGAAATATGGTTTTAACTATGAATGCTGTCTAAATCCAATAATCTAATTTAACAGCAATTTTATTGGTTATATACCGAATGTACGGTTATGTACCGAAAAGAAAGCATAAGCACGAACCTCAAGTTCTAATTGTAAGTTATCCTTCTCATTAATTAAGGGCGTGCCATTATCAGTAAATAGCATGCAAAATTCTAAACAAAAAATAATGCCGCAAACAAGTAATGACCATGCATACAATTCAAGGACTACAGCAGCATACTTTCTTAAACATGCATCTAGCAATAAGAACAGCCAAAATGCTTTCTGCTTAGGGCATGCAAACATACCATACTGTCCTGCGTATCTCTTACGGACCTTGTTCCAGTTTCAATGTACAGCTGAATATAGTGGATAACGATAATTATTCCAAGCAACCAAAAACAATAAAACCAGCGAAAGCGGAGTAAAATATGTAGCTGAAGCGGGGTAAACTATTTAGTGGTATTACGAATACGAATATTTGATTTTACGGATCAAATAGCACATAAATTCTAATTTAGGTACATAGGATAACTTAATATTCAATAGCAAAGGATTGGAGAGGTGGAATTTAGAAGTTTATATTATCTGGAGTCAAATAAGCAGGTCAAAATATACATACTAATTTTCAGCCAATTCGGAAGAATTTATATTTACGCGCACAACATTGGCTGAAACGTATTCTCTGAAAAGCTCTTTAGATGTACTACCTCGTAATACTTTATAAACACAAACAGACGGACAGACGAACTATTATTTATTATTATTGCTGCACAAATTTAGATCCGTAATGAACAACCCAGTATTATCAATACAATTTATTTCCTATCGCGTGCGAGCTAGCTGTTCTTCGTTAAAATACATAGAGACGCTTCTATGAAAAACA
>JAQGAP010002067.1:0-16594 GCA_034697805.1 Orchesella bifasciata | reverse complement strand
CGACAATTTACCCTTTTCTCGGGAAATATAACCTTTGTAATTAGAAGCTTTTTCCCAAGGTCATCCAAGTCACACGGTGGGGAAATGTGAGCTAAAAAATTACTTTTTATTCCCTGTAATTTAAAACCCGGCTTCATTTCCAACCATTTTATTTCACGATGGAAAAAACTGGATAAATCCGTCACGTCATCATAATTAGCACCCGTTTTTTAAAAAAAAGTGGTGAAAAAACTGAGCATTTTAAGAATAAAACGATGATGATATTATTCCAAGGAAAATAATGGCAACTCAGCAGATTCCCCGACCTCAAATTTCCATCCGATCATTCAGCATTTTAGGTCTCAAGTGGGATTCTCTGAGTAGAACAAACATGATGACATGTTCCAATAATTTTCCAAAGCAAATAGGGAGAACGTGGAGAATGGGATGGGTTGTCCTTTTCCATCTTCAAATTTCAATCCGCAAAAGCTTTTTGATAATGGAACCTCCTCCGCTCAACAAGCCACTCATTACAAGCTCCAGATTTCCATCATCCTTTCCAACACCTTGAGGGTGATGATTGTGATGTGAGAAAATGCAAATATTGGCTTTCCCATCAGAAGATTTTGAGAGGGGAAAATAAAATGGGATTTTGAGCTCTGCCTCAATATTATGGTAATAATAATGGAGTTGTGCTCGGAAACATTTCCATTTGTGAGATTAATTTGAGTAAAGTTTTAAAGATTCAATTTATCATCAAAAAAAGAAATCTCAAACTCACATGACATTTCACTAATGTCCCGAATAATTAGGGGAATTGCTCTTTCTCCAACACACGTAAATCTGCATGTTGTTCTTGTCTTGTTCTCGCTTGACATTTTGAGACAAAGCCTCCGGGTTAAATGGGGTGTACAAACTTTCTGACAAGATGAGCAACTGCGGCCCTTTGTCTTGAGCAGAAGCGTTTCCTCTAATGACTCTTGTTTCTCCCGCGGCGGAAAAGAGTTTAGGAGTGCAATTACCCTTTTAATTTCAGCTCCAGAGAGAGAGAGAGAAAGTCTTGACACAATTAGGAGGCATCCAGAAAGGAAATTAGCGAACCTTGCTAAAACAAACAAACAAACATTGTAGCTGACGCTGAAGTGACAGCAAACAAACCGGGTCGGGTTTGCAAAAGGGTGTGAGTTGTTCGAAATCACTTTGAAAAGCTGAGAGGATCCCAAAACAGATTGTCCCTTGTCCAAAAAGATTAAAGAGTTGATATTCATTGGAGTTGATGCTCAAGAAATGTAATCAACATCTTGTAGATAATTTAAAAGGTTTTCTCAGAAGAATTGCGTGGGTAGGAAGAACTGCTCAGCACTCCAATTCAATTTCCCTGCTTGAAATTCAGATTCACACGGAATATCTCTTTGAGCCCATAAAATTATGCAGTCAAATTCTCATTCGGATTGGATGCAAATGAAAAACTGTGTGCTAGGTGAAACTGAGCCGGTAGCTTTCACCAAGTGAAAGCAAACCAAATAAAATTTCCGGAATTAGCATTTGTTTTAAACGGGAATTTTGAAGGAAATGAGTGCGGTTGGGAGTTGGGAGTGAGTTGTTAAAATTCTAAAATTAGCAGAAGTTGACAATGACATGTAAACCCTATTTATTCATTTTTCCTACTCATCAAGATTGTCACACATGTCACCAGTTTATCTCCTCATTTACTCAGGTTGGATACAAACTGATGCAGTTATTTGAGCATGAGAAATCCAGTGCAGCTTGCTACTAGTGGAAAATGTGATCACAAACCAAATCCCAAAAACTTTTTCCGGGAACGGGCGGAAGAGCTGAAACCGGAGCAGGTTGAGCTTGACTAGCTTGTCAATCCCACAACGGGAATAACGTATGCTTTTTATTGTCAACTCCACTTTCAGCTCAAGGTCGATCCATATCCGAAGCGCGTGCAGTGCTGAGTTCCCCAACCAGCTCGTATTTCCTCACCAGAAACCTCTGCTCTTGAAGTGCAAATGAATAGGAAAAAATCGGGAGTTTGATTACACGTGGAAGGGCAACTGAAACCGGAACCTAGTATCAGAATGGGTTTGTCATTAGGATAAAAATCCTAAAAACTTTGGCTTCCAGCTGCTTTCTTACTTCCGCTATTCCCAAAGCTTGGATCATCATAATGCAAGGATTACCGTTTATTTTATATCGATCCATTTTTGTCCTCAAGAATTTACTTTGAGGTCGGATCAATCATATTTCCCTTTTCCTCCTGTCCAGTTTTTATGTGCAAAGTTGTTGTTTGAACTGGGAAAATCTCTAAAACAAAACTATTTTTAGGGAGAAGGCCCAAGAATGCATAAAAGAATTTCAAATATATTTGCCCAATGAATAAAATCCCCATTCGTTTCCCATTCGTTGTGTAGCCCATGTTGGCTGCTCATCCGAAATTCATGAAAGTGTGTTGCTTTCGGAGGAAAATTGAAGAAAAAGCAATAAAAAAGGTAATAACAAGAGCTTCTACCTGGCTAACACTCGAACGAAATGAGAACTGAGGTGGTGCAGTCGTTAGAATTGAATAGGTGGGCATAATACCCCTTTAAATTTCTTATTAGCACCTCAGCTTCACCTGGCGCCGATTTTAGGTGGGCATTCATCCTCTCCAAACTTTTAAATTGGGAAGGACGCTAATTGCGCGTTGCCACCAACTTTGCTCTCACCTCTATTGCAAAACTTTCTCCTTCATCGGGATCCTTTTATGATGAAGATGATCCATCTCAAATCACATCATCGCCCAAGCTAATGAAAAATGAGTGGGAGCTCGCTCGCTCATCATTTTCTTCTCATCTTTTTTATTCAGCCGACTCCTGACCACCGGCTTGGAAGCTTTCTCCATTATTGTATCAAAGTAGGAACAAGGGAGACATTCAATAAAAATCCAGTTTTGTATCATCCAATTCCAAGTCAAATTTAGAGTATTTTTGAATGAAACGTTTCGTCCGGGGTAAATTGAGACGAGAGTAAATGATAGCGTGAGTGTAATTGTAATCCCCACCTTTTACAACAAGCTTTGGTTGAGTAACTCTCGTTTTAATTGTGCTTTGTTTGGCTTCCCAAAGGTGCCACGGGTGGATGAATGGGTGAGCAGCTTTGAGCGGCTCCGAAACAACAACGCTCGTAATCCTTTCTCTTGAACAATGGAGCGACTCCCTCCAATTATAACAGCTCGGGATTGATGTGGTTGTGGGTTTAGTGGCGTAATTACTCGCCGAAACCTTGGTCATTCCCGTTTGCGGCATCCCACAGAGTCAACGTCAACACCGTCATTAAAGTTCTCGCTCCATCCATCCACAATTATTCCCCTTCGAGCATGAAACTCTAGAGGAGGACGTAAAACAAAAGGGATTTGTTGAGTGACGGGTGACACACGGAGATGATTAATATTTTGCAACATTTTTTCCCCCCGCACGTGACGGCCAGATCGAATAATAATAATATGTAGGGAGATTTGGAGAAATGAGATGCAAGGAGAGCCAAGCAAATATCTCAAGTCGAGAGGATTATCTGTGGAAGGAAAGGAGAAGAAGTTGAGCACAACACAACATAACATAATTCGGTTTGAAGAGGAGAGCTTCTCCTGAATTGAAATCCGGACAAGAGATGTTTATTGCATTCTTCACATTTTATTTTCTCCCATTGAACCAGCCCAGGAAACTGGGAGAGCTGGCTACAAAACTAGCGAACGCTAGTTACGTTACTCCACCAAATTAGCTCGGAGAGTTGGGAACAAGCTCCCATTTTACATGACAATGAGAGACGTGCTATTTACGCATAATTCTCGCCCTGATGAACCCATTCAGGGAGCAGCCAACTTGCTCAAATTATCAACGGCGGAGCGTCTCCCCTCATTATCCAGTCCATTGCAGGAGAACGAGAAGAAGAAGACTGACTTCCTCTGTTTAAAAGTCGGCTGCCATTCATCCTAAAAATGAAGGGAATCAATATCTCTTGATTGAGTCGTCGTCAACCTTAAGAAAATCGATAAGAACTTTGCTTCCCCACGTGTTTCTCAGGTTGCCCCATTTGTAGAAATATTTATTCTAGCTGATTTTAAGCCCCAATAAAAGTGGACTAATGGGCCATTTCATTCCTAAACAATTAAAAACAGTATCTCCCCCCGCCCACCTGGTTTGGATGGGTTTTTACTACCAAATTTTATTCTGGGAAGCAATGATAGCTATCACGATTTTTTCGCGGAAGTTTTGCTAAATTTTTTCCTCAAAAAGAAATGAGGTGAAGGGCGTAAATCCAGTTTTATCTGCAGCTGGGCAAACCTCAAAAATAGGTCAGGAAAGTGGAAAGGGCTGTCTCAAAATATTTCCTTTTGTTACAACTCATCATGATAGAGAGGCAGATGGGCTCCTTCTCATGTGAAAGATAAACAGGTTGGGAATGATGGGAGAACCGGATTGCATCACGATTCAGGCCCACATTAGCGGGGATAATGGTGTCGGTTTCGAGAAGATAATGATGATAGCAACACTTGAGGAAACGGTATCAGGGAATGCCAGTCACCACCTCTCCCCAGTTTGCTTCATGCTAATTAACACGCGAAAAATAGGTGAAAGCTCGAGCTCGCCTAATTATTTTGACTTTCACCCAAAAAAAACTTTCTTTTTTAAAAATATTTTTCGAGTAAAATTTACCCCTTAATTTTTGTTTTGGGTATATAAAACCCACTTGTTTTAAACTCAAAAGAGAAATCAAAGTTGGTCATCATCAGCTGGATAATGGAATGGTGTAAAACGTGATGATCCTGCGGAGAGATAAGACGTGCGTGACTCTTGTCAATCCCTCAACTTTTATTGGGAGTCGTTGAACCATCCCCGCATTTCATTCCAGGGATCAAAGAAAAGCTCCAGTTATTCCCACAAAGGAATCCTCTCACTAAAGGAAATAATAAGGAATCTAATGTAAAACATGTGGTTAAACAAGGTTGGCCTAAGAAATCGATAAATTCCCAAACCAAAGCTCTTTCTTTCCCTTTTTAATTGTCATTTGAGTCTCAGACCTGAAAATCTCTCGGAATTTGATGCAAAAGGAGTGCGAACATCTGAAAACAAAGGAATTAAGAAAAGAAGTTAATTAAATTGGATTGGGAGCTGTTGATCAGTGTCTTTCATAATGATTGTCAACACTCCCACCCATTTTTGTTACTTAGGTTTCCACCTGGACAACGCATTAGTGTCCTCAATCACCCTGCTCACGGGGGAACTACTTCGTTTCCACATTATTTGTCTGAGAGTGCCCCTTCTCCTCATTTATTTGGAGAGCACACATCCCCAGAGGCTGGCAATAAAGAGGAGCCCGCTCACATTGTCAACACGCACTCAAGAAATGCAAATAAATTGTATCGATCCAATGATCATTACATCTCTGGAGAAAGTTGGATGATCAAAGGAGAAACGAAATAGGTTTTGACCTTGTTCAAACCCGAGCTGAGGAGCTGAGTCATCAAAACTCTTATGTGATATTCTTGTCAAAGGTTAAAGATTGCCTTCTTTTGTTGACTTTGACTCAAGATGAGCTAGATTTTTCCCATATTTTGTTGAGCAAGATCGGGATAAGTTTGATAATCATAATGCTGCATACAAAATGAGGAGGATTCTTATTGAATTGCAAATTGGATTGGTTTTTTTTCTCTAAAAATGGCACAAAAGTTTTAGCACTTGTTGAGTTCTTGATTATCCGTGGGGGAAAGAGTTCCGGCTCATTTCCGAGCGGACATTGAACCGGGAGGGTCATTTAGATGAATGTTTCATGTGAAGAAATGCATTTCTAAAATAGGGGCATTGCCGCCACATGCAGCGGAGGTGGCTTTCCTTGAGGTGGATATTATATCATCCAACTAAATTATTTAGTTATGCAACTTTTAATGGGGAGCCATTAACTCTAATTCATTTTGTTGCATAACCATTAATAAATAAATGAGTAATGAATCGGTTATGTAACAAACTTTGAGAGGGGAGTTGAATGTCGGCCAAAGTTTCTTGCATAACTTAACAAGTTGGTTGAACAAGTGAGGCTGTTTTTGTTACCCAGTTCTGAATATAAATGGGAGAGTTTTCAGAAACGGAGGAATGCGAGGTGGTAGCAGTAGCAGTTGAGCCACCTCCACCTCCAACTGCTTTCCAAAATTTTACAAAAAACTACTCCGGAATTATCTTCGGGCTCCTGGCTGCCGTTTTCTACTCCCTTTCATCTGTGACTGCAACTAAAACCCTGGCTGCTGACCCGATTATCCTCTCCTCCTGGCGTTTTTCGGCCACCCTCCCACTCGCTTATCCACTGTACGGGTTGACCCTCTACTTTAACGGGCTGAAGACAAGGAGCTACAAGATTCTCCCGTACATCTGCACTTTGTATGATCGTAAAACAACATTTTTCATTTTTGCTCAGTGCCTCCTTTGGACAAACTCGACTATCCTATTCTATTTTGGTATTAAGTACCTCTCTTATGGAGACACTGTGATGATCACCTCCACCTCCCCCATTGGCGTGTCCATCTTGACGTGTTTGATTGAGCGAAGTCTTTCAAAAGGTGGATGTGGAGTTATTCCCGTGCTCAGCACTTTTCTAACAATCATTAGCGTCTTGGTGGTGAGCAAACCGCCCATTTTAACGGGAACTTTGCCTTCCTCCAGCCCGGGAGATACTTTGTTGGGAATTATCTTCGCTGTTGGAAGCATGTTAGTCATCTCCATCTCAACCGTCATGATTAAAAATCTTCGCGAGGTCAACACAGCTCTTATCATGGTCTTGTCTTCCATCTGGGGTATTTTTCAGACGACGCTCATCGCCTATTTCATGGGACTTTATGACATACCCCAAAATCACGCGGAAGTTGGCTGGGTATTCCTCGTCGCGTGTTTTTCTTACTTTGCGAGAATCTGCACAACTATGGCCAGCAAGCACGAGTCCCCGGCCTTAGTCAGCTTGACCAGAGTGACTGAAGTTCCGATCTCCATGTTTTTGCAGGCCTTGGTCCTCAAAACATCGTTGGATATTTACAGGTAATTTTTTAAAACTTATTCTTAAACTTTTTTGTAATTTTGTATTTTTTTAAAAGTGGAATTGGAGCTGTCTTGATGCTCATAGCGGTTGGACTCTCCACCGGGACAAAGATCGTTTCTACCATGAAGGACGAGTCTAAATGGAAAACTCGCTTTGAATGGCTTCTTCGCTAAAATCCAAATTTTTCTGTATTTTTTCTCTCCTGTTTTTCAAATAAAAATTGTCAACTTACAAATTCCACAGAAGCTGGTATGTTTTTGGGTGCATATTTCTTAGCGAGTGGAAAAGCCCTTGCTAATATCTCATCCCATCCCATCCTCAGCAAGAAGAACCGGAAGGTTGAGTGAGTTTCCCATTGCTTCTGCTCCCTTTCCCTGGGAGCCAAAGCAAAGCATTTCCATCCACAATTCAGCTGGAGGCTTGCCTCGCTGTTAGTGAGATGAAGTGGAAGTGTTCTCGTTTACAAGGGAAAGAACAAGAAAACAGGCGTTCAGTTCGCCCCACCAACTCACTTGGCTTCCGAAGGTGAAGGAGGTGAGAGGAGAGTGCTCTTTGCTCTCACAAAACTAACTCAGACGGGGCTACTCGACAACACCAGCTTTCTCCCTGGTTTTCCATCAGTTTCCCTTCAATATTGAGTGAAGTGCGTGAATTTTTTGCGAGACTGGAACTGACTCAACAAGACAGCTAATAGCCTCACCATCTTCTTATCTCTCCACTTGCCAGTTCCAGAAACCCTCTTTAGATTGTTTTCTCTTAGAAAAAACAAGGAGGAGCTCATTAATTACTACTAACGTGTTGCAGTCCTCGCTAATCTTGTCCTTGCAACTGAGCTGCTGAGTGACTTTCACCCGATTTTATTGCATTAGGCCAGACATTCCTTGTAAGTGACAGAAAAGTACGTCATGGAGTGTAAAAAATAAAAGTTTTTTTTTGCGAATTGTTGCAAATATTTTACACAACTTCCAAATATATCTATTTGGTAGGGAACTCGTCGATAACATCATCATCGAGACGGGAAGTGGGGTGATGATCACTCTGGGATTTTATTTTGATGATCATCACCATCATTACATCTCAATAAAGGGGAACTCCTCTCCATCTTCATTTTGCCAGTCGTTCCCATGTCTCATCCATTTCCTTTGTGTAAATCGGGACACGCACGACTTTCCCTTAAAAACTATATATTTATTTACACAATTCCTTTTTTGGTCCGGGTAAAAAAGTAATTTTGGTTGACAATAAATTTTTATATTGCCTTTCTCTCCTCCCATAAAAAACAAGGAGGAAAAATAAAAGTATTTCTTGGCAAAACCAGTTTTTAGCTGGGTTAAAAAAGGGAAAAAACAAAGTGAAATTAGCTTCTTGTTCGTACTAGATTTAGATTAGGATTATTATGTTGGCTGAGGGGAAAAGTGTGTTTTATAATGGGAATTCAAAAACCGTAAAAGCTCATAAATGTTTCTTCCCGGGAGCAGTAGCACACAAAACTACGTACGTGAGCCGAAGAATGGTGTGGTAGTTTTTTTTTGGGTGAGAAGAAATCAATAGGGAACACTTGAGCTTTGCCAACTCTGCCTATTTTTTTGTTGAGGAGGGGAGAAAGTTTTGAAGATGCAAATCTCCTTGAAATTGTGTTGAGCTTGTGTAAAACGGAGGAGAAACCACAGGACACGGAGTTGCTAAAATGGTTGTCATTCTCATCAACTCCTCGTCATCAATTCATAATGAGTTGTGAGGGAGAAAGTTGTGCGTGTAAATGGAGCTCTGAGTGTAATTGCCAGGCAGAGAGCTATTGCTCCTATTCCTTTTCTGGGAACAATTTCATTAGGAAAACATGAACGATCATAACAGAGATAAGGGAAACGCTACGTAATTGACTGGGAGTTATTGATAGGCCATAACCATAACCCAAAACGGATGAATGATTGAGAAGGTTAAATTATAGGGTGAGATTCATTCCCAATACCATAACCCAACCACTTCATTATTATTCCAGAAGCCAATGAACCGAGACAGAAATCCAGAACCAGAGCCAGTGACACACGTTGTCAATTAGGCAGTGTGGTTGTGGTTACCGAACAGGAATAACGAGGAGGAATTATGATGACTAAAGAAGGTACCTTTCCTTTGGTTATTTCGTCCGTGTCCTTTCTCATTCCGTTGCTCTCCACCACGCTCATTCTTCTTACGACCAGGTTAGTTTTAAAAAATAAAAATATTTTTATATTTTTTTAAATTTAGAAAAAAATTGATTTTTAATTTTTTTTTTTGCAAAAACGTTTAGGGTCGAGAGTTTGCGGAACAAGGACAGTCACCGGAACGTGAGCGAGCTTCTGGACAATCTATTGCGAGGCTATGACAACAGCATCAGGCCTGACTTTGGTGGTACTAAACTCATTAGCCAAAGTGTTATGTCAATTTGCCCCATTCAACCCAGTCATTCAGATTAGGATCTACTCCTTACTGCTTTTCCTCTCCCAAAAGTTTTCTTTTCGTTGAGTGTTGAACTCTGAGAAAGAAATCTGGCTGAAAATAATCATGCTGATGATGAGAACTGCAACAAAAGGCTTCAGTTTCTAACATCCACACTCAGTTTTCTTCTCCCCAACCCAAAACTTTCTCCAGGAAAAGGGGTGGTGAACGAAACTAGTTTTGTTGGAATAAAAAAGCCCAACTTTCCCACGACATAACGATAACGATCTGTGCATATGCAAGGGCTCTTTTTTGGACAGACGTTCAGGATCAGATCACAATTATATGAATCACCTCAACTCCAACTCCTTTCTTTGTCTTGGGAAACAATGGGCTTCTGTTTTCCCCCAACTTTTTTAATCTTTGTCCAACGAATGAATTCAATTGGATTTCTGGTCGGGTTATTTTTTTCCAGGTGCACCCACAATCGTGGAGATAAACATAATGGTTCGGAGCATGGGTCCAATTTCCGAGGTGGATATGGTGAGCAAAATATGAATATCATGATGATCCTCTCTAGGAAAAGCCATCCAAATCCAATTTCGTTTCCTCTCCTTGGCAGAGCATTAACAACCTTTCAATCCCTCATAAAAGTGGGTTTACAGGGTTGTTAACAGAGAGTCAAGCCACCATTCCAAGGGTTTCCCTAAGCCGCTAACACTTTTATGACCCAAAAATGTCTTACTTTTTGTCTGCTCCGCTCCATCCATAAAAACGAAAAGCAGAGCAACTGCAGCAACTGAATTGCAGCAAGCGAGGCAGTTGCGTGCGTGCATGATTTACACAAGAGCCTCTCTCCAGATAAACTTTATTCCAAATATTCCCATTGAATTAAACAATAAAAAGGTGGCTGGAGAGTGGGTGGGCCGCCGGTTTCCTCTCTCAAAGAATCTATTGATTGAGCGACCTTCAATTAATTAAAGCCTCGTAAAAAAAGTTATGGAATGGGTGTATCTCTTTTATAATAATTTATATATTTTTTCAGACCTACTCGATGGACATGTATTTTCGGCAGTCCTGGATAGACAAGAGGCTCGCCTATTCCGTGGTCTGGAACAAGGCTACCCTGGCCCTGAGCATTTCTATGCTGGAACGGATTTGGAAGCCGGACACTTATTTTTACAATGGGAAACAGAGCTATTTGCACACAATAACGACGCCCAACAAGTTTGTGAGGTTGTATCAAGACGGGAGAGTGCTTTATTCAAGCAGGCTCACGGTCAAAGCTAGCTGTCCCATGCATTTGGAGGATTTTCCGATGGACACTCAGCGGTGTCCGCTCAAGCTTGGGAGCTGTGAGAATATTCAATTAAAACTATGCTAAATTTTGAAAAAAAAAATATTTTTTTTCTTGTTTTTTTCTTCTTCTAAATTTCCAGTTGGTTATACGACAAGAGACGTGCTGTATCGGTGGAAAAGCGATGCCACGAAACCCGTGGATATTGCGGCGGACATGAAAATGTCACAATTTGATCTCATCTCGACCCCTTCCGGCAACGCCACTGATACGTTGAAGTCGGGTAAGTTTTTATGGTTTTGTGTGACTGTTTGTTGAAGATTGAGATAGGAAAAGAAAGAAAGAGTTTATGAGAGCTAGGCTAGCCTGATAAATTGTATTGCGTGGAATGGTTGAAAGGAGAGCATAGCGTGCTGGAAGCAGTTTTTTGTTTGCGACGGCACACGGGCTATTTCCTGCTTCAGGTGTACTTCCCCTGCATCCTCCTCGTTGTAGTGTCCTGGGTTGCTTTCTGGATTAATCGGGAAGCCACCGCGGATAGAGTCACCCTTGGTAAGCGAGCCTTCCCAATCCTTTCAAGTAGACCAGGCCAGGTACACTCATTTTTTCAAGTGATTCCATTCTTCTCAACTTGCCCCAAACATTTTTTGAAAAATTCCCTCTAATAAATTATTAGTATAATTTTCTTCCATTTTTGGGGCAAGTTGAGAAGGATGAAATGTCTTGGAAAACTGACTTGCCCTCGCCTGGTCTCATTCCCATCCTTGTTGTGGACAGTAAATATATGCACGAGTGTGTGAATGTCACTGCTTTTCCTTATTAACCCAAAGCCAAGCCAGCCCAAAAGAGTTTGAGGAAGATTATTGTTTTATATACAAAAAAGTCAAAGTCAGCACAGATCAGGTCATCATCTACAGAGGTAGACAGGTGGTTCCTTGCCCCCGGTAAGAAAGTAAAAGCGGCTTGTTCCTCTTTATTAAGATTTGGCTCGTTTCCGTGCAGGACAGTACTCTTGTCTTCTCGTCAATTTCCATCTCCAGCGGCACATGGGCAACTTTCTCATTCAGGTTTACGGGCCCTGCACGCTCCTCGTCGTTCTCTCCTGGGTCTCCTTCTGGCTCAATCGGGAGGCCACCGCTGATCGCGTCTCATTAGGTAACAATTGCTCCTTTTTTAAAAATCTTTGCAGTAAAGTCTCTTAACCCCACTTCCAATTTCCGGTAGGTAAAAACTTAGCCTCTTTTACTCACAAATTCAACTCCTGCTTTAAAAAATCTGTCTATTTTCTTTGAAAAATTGCTAAAATCAGTTTTGTCCAAAAACTAGGCGTGATGACGGTACTGACCATGACGTTTTTGGGGCTGGAGGCTCGCAACGACTTACCCAAAGTACCTTACCCCACCGCCCTAGATTTTTTCGTGTTCCTCTCTTTCGTCTTCATCTTCGCGACCATCATCCAGTTCGCGGTGGTCCACTACTTCACCAAAAACGGTTCTGGGGAGCTTTACTTCAACGAAAGCTCCTCTTCCTCGGAAGATGATGAAGATGAGCGAGAAAGTGGTGATGAGCTGAATGAAAATGAGAGAATAATCGTACCTCCTAATCTTGCTGGGGATTGTGGACTCAGCGCGGGAAGTGGTGGGCCCATGTCTGTGATCGAAATCCCACCGCCACCTCCAATTCCTTCGCTGCCCAAAGTAAAAAATGGTGGCATGTCCGGCGAAGAAAGCCCCTCGGTAATTCCTGGGTGTCCCCAAACACACGCGCAGCCCCGCTGCCCGAGACACCAGATGATGAGGGACGCGGCGTGGAAACTTTGTGGAAATGCGAAACAAAAGAGGCGACTGGCAATGAGGCAGAGGATGCAACTGGAGTTGGAGAATGTAAATAGTGTGTCAAAGGTGGACAAATTTGCGAGGATATTTTTTCCCGTTAGCTTTCTCTTCATTAATGTCGTATATTGGTATTCTTATCTTTATAAGAATGACACGGCTCTTTAATAATTAAAAGATGCAACAAATCAATAATAATCGTGACAAACATAAGTATCTGATATCTGTGAGAGGGGTCAAGAACTAATAAAACGTGCTATTTGTTACGCAATATTTTTCCAGTTGTTTTTTTTTTCTCATTATTAAGCAGTTTTGGATAATAATATTCAATTAGTTTGGAAAATTTGGAAGGAAAATGATATCATTTAGATGAAAAACAGCTTGTGCAGGGTTCAGGGATTGCTCACTAGCAACCAAAGCTTGGAAACCGGGCTCACGAAATGCCAACCAGTTATAAGGGAACTGTACGTTTCCAAAATCGTCCGGTTGCTTCTCATGCTTTGGAGAAAGGAGGCACCGCACCGAGAAACCTTGGCATAGGTACATGTGGATATGGTGTTTCATAGCGTGATAGATATTTTCACTTACTTTAGTTGTTTTCATGTCCAGGTAGTCGCCAAAAGTATATTAGAGCGATTGTATTTTCTCCAAAACAAAACAACCAAGGTAACACCGTGTTCAATTTGAAAGGGGAATTGAGTTATCAAAAATGACAAGGGTTATGGGAGGTTTTTATTCCATTTCTAAAAAGACATTAGCCGCAAAGTTGATTAGAAAGCAGTAGTAATGTAATCTACAATTTCATATTTATTTTATTAATATTCTCGTGAGTGAGCGACTGACTATTATTAGATGTGGAAGTTCGCTACAATTTCTAAAATATGGAGCGTAGTATTTAATTATTGTTGGCTTGAAAGTCAAAGTGTTCTGTTTAAAACACTTTTGTTTTTGCAAAAAACACATTTTATTCCTCAGTCAACCAACTTTAATGCAACTGCCGGGAAGCAAGAAATGCAGAGAAACTTCTGATTTGGCATGAAAAAGAAAACGGAGAAACAAGACTCTCGCTCACTTCTGGCTAGCATACACACGGAGAAATCTACCGGTGTTTCTGAGCGTTGGTTACTGTCAGAGTAAGAAAACATCTTCAAAGCTTAGCTACTGGCAGAACTAGCCCAAGCTAACAAAGTAGAGAAGATCAGCTCTAAATATAAGTGTTAAAGATGTACAGCCTAGTCAAGTAAGGATTGTATGAAAAAAGAAGTGAGCTACAACTGATGTCATGAAAAGCTATGTTTTTTCATAAACGTTGAAAACCAGTCCAATATTCCGTTGATATTATAAGTAGAATGATTTTGTATGAATAATAATCGCTGGTATTTGAGATGCAACAAAACACAGGGTCAGTGAGACTTTTATTTTTTATCATTTAACAAATGTTTATACGTTCATTAATACAACGGGTGAAACAACCCAGACGAAATATAAATCAGATCGTCTTACTGTTATGAACATCCAAGCGGATTTTTGGATGCATTTCAACGCCGTATCAATTTTTAAATGGAAACAGTATACATGTAGTGTACGTTAGATTTATTGTTCAGCTTTTCTCGAGACTACGAGTAACTTTGAAAGTTGGGTTTAGAAGCGTTGGAAGAATGACAAGGCATTGACAAGCTAATTGCAATTCTTTTGGGCTTCCAGTAAAAACTATGATTTGTTGACTTCATCTGTAATTGAGTAATTAATAATTTTGACTGTGGCAACTTTACATTTTTTAGTGGCTAATTTTTGTGCAAAAATAATATTGCTCACAAAAGGATTGAGAATGAACCGTTTAGTCACTTGCAGAGTAAATTGAAAACCAAGCAGAATGCTTTCAGGAAGATTCGCGACGATTAATGGTTGAGCAGAACCCCGTGAATTGCAACTGAAAATTATTTGTTTATAAAAATATATTTGCACACTTCTTGTATACATGATTCCCACAAAAAAGTATATTCCTCACTGAAGTAACGTCTGTGCTCATCTAACCCAACAACACAGCTGAAGCCATCAACTTACACAGAAATCCTTCCTATTTTGTATGAGAGAGTAAGCGGAGAACCGAGAAGCTTCTTTTCTGGCTAGCGTACACACGGAGAAATCTGCCGGCATTTCTACAAAAGACAAAGCCAAGAAAACAACTTGAAAGCTAAGCTACTAGCGAAGGGACCAACAAAGAGAAAAACAGTTCTACAGTTACGTGCGAAAGCTTTAACAGCAATAGCAAAGGTTTGCATGGAGAAAGTAGACGTGAGACAAAGACAGAAACAAATGTTATAATGTACATTATACCAGTTATTGGTAGCAGCATAAAATGTTGCATTTGAATAACGTAGTTAGCTTTGATTTGGAAACAAATTACTAGTATTTTGAGGTAGGTAGCCTCTATTTAGTTAGCACGGTATTAAATTTAAATAGTCCACCAAATCATCGTCAACGCGAGTAAATATTGGTATTCGAAAGCATTGAAAGGTAGAGACATTTTTAAGTAGTTATAACTATGCAGGAACAATTGCGATAATTTAAATCGTCCTCATTCAAATGAATTACAATATATTGTGATTTTCTTCACATCACCCGCTGCTTAGTCCTATTCCGGCTATTATTTAGGAAAACGTAGATAGCCATTGGCAATCCTCTCAAAACACGTTTACAGCTTTAAAATGTCCAGGTTTTGTAATCGAAGTTGATAGGTTTACAACTCGTCGTTTGCAAAAAAACGACTTTCTATTCCTCACTCAAGCCACTTCATTGCAACTGCTGGAGACAGAGCACAGCTAAAGCCAGCAAGCCATACGAAAAGCTTCCCTGTTGGTATGAGGAAGAAAGTGTAGAACCGAGAAGTTTTTTCCTGGCTACTATACTAGCTATAGATCTACTGGAATTTCTGAGTGGTGAAAGTAAGATGAGTAAGAACTCAACTTGGAAGCTTAAATAGATACTGGAAGCTCATGGAGACAAAAAGAAGCCGGCCCTAGAATGCTTACATGTTGTAGCGAAGGTTTACGTTGTCAAAATTTATAGGAGAACGAGCTGAAGTATGTTCATTCATCGTTTACGGATTTTTTACTACCGTTTCATAGTTTTACAATAAATATTTTAACATTCGAGCTGATTGTATGTGGCATTTCAACGTCTCAAAAAAATTAAATGGAAGGAGCATACTTGCAGTTAATTCAGGTTGCTTTATGTTTTCGTTCAGATTATTGATTGTTGTGAAGAAATTCAAGTAGTTGACAAGTAACTGTAATGGTTTTTGTGTTTCATGTTTACTCTAAATGCAAGTAAAAACAGGTTCCGATAACGTGCTGTACCAACAGTGTTATTGAGCGGTTGTGTAATATTTTTATTGTTGCAACTTTACTATTTGAAATGCTTAATGTTTGTTCACCAAAGGAGTGAGGACAAAGCATTTACTCTCTAGCAACGAAGGTTGGAAACCGAGCACAAATAATTCCAGCAAGATACGCGGAGATTGTGCTCGAGCAAAATCCTCCACTTCCCACTACTTTCCTATGAGAAAGCACGGACACAAGGATATGAATGCTGTGTTTTTGCATAAAAAGATGAGGGACAGTCAAGTGTTGTCTGATTAAATTTCCTGCTTTCCGCATTTAATGCAGGTTTCACTAATGGAAACTCAATATAATTTCGAGTGTCATGTGAAAATAAATATGGGCAGGAAACATTCCTTTTCAAGTGAAGTTTTTATTTTTTTAAACACATTTGTACAGATATATGAGCTCTCCATGTACATTTGAGATTCACTCGAGTTTATAGAAAAAATGAATTTTCCTCACTGAAGCAACTTCATCAAGAACAACAGCACAGTTGGAGTCATCAAACTACCAGGAGATCCTTGCTATTCATGTGAGAAAATGCAAAACTTAGGAACTTGTTTTTTGGCTAACATACACACGGAGAAGTCTACCGGCGTTTCAACGCGTTAGTAAAAGTCTGA